>APFE031558311.1:20319-54781 GCA_000404065.3 Pinus taeda
ATGGTGAGTGAGAGAGGCCTCAGCCAAGATACGGAGCAGGTTGGTCTTCTTCCTCCTCTTGCGGACCTCGGACAACCTTCTTTGGAACATTTTCATCTTCGCCTTGCAAACATGCATCCTTACCCAATAATGGTTTTTCATGTTCCTTAGCAACTTGTTATTTTGATTGGCCTTAGCCAAAAACCCCTCCAAGTGTGTGTTCACTTGGATAAGCATGGATTCCCTCTCCTTGGGCAGCAAGTCACCGGGCCTCCTACGGTTGATGACTCGATCACTTAGAATCCTCCATAGCTCATCCAACTCTTTCTCATCCTCAAGCTGTTTGTTTCGCTGCTCTAAATATTTGATTATCCATTTTGCCATCAATAATTGTGTTTGTAGTGAATGAATCTCGGTGCTTTGCTCTCGGATGATATACTTGAGCTCTGTGCTAGGAGAACCGACGTCAAGATCAATAACCGGATCACCTGACACTCTCTCCTCAATCATGGGCTGCTTGCCCCTCTCGGCTACCTGTGTTGCTGTCGGCAACGAGGCCCCTTCCACCTGGTGTGGAGATAACACTTGCTGATCTGATGATGATGACGAGACCCCTTCCACCTGCTGTGGAGAAAATACTCGTCGAGCTGCTGCAAACAAGGTCCTATGACCTCTCTGATATGTACACTGCAGTGGGGAAACAACATGTCTCAGCACAATAATATCGGGCTGATGTGATGGACCTCCCTCCTCATGAATGGCCTCTGGCTCTAGCTGTCACTGTGATGGCGTTGTAAAGACCTCATGAGAAATGAAGTCTGCCCATGGAATGCCCTGTTGACTCAACTGATAAGAAACAACAAGCTGAATGAGACCATGATGGCACAAACTCCTATGCTGCTGAGCTGGGGACTACCTCTGAAACACAGATGACATCCTCTGAATGTCCTGGAAGAAGAAAACCGGGATGTTCATCATCCTCACTCAGGTAAAGTGCATCAACATGCGAATGTGACAAGAGAAGACTTGTGAAAATCTTCCCTCGCATGTAAAGTACTGCATAATAAGCCACATGATTGAAGCATACTCCGCCCAGAGGAATCTGAAAGGAAAGACCCCTGACAAGTGACTCACAAATGAGGGCCTGACATATGGCTGAAAATAAACAAAATCTAGCAATTTGCGCTTGGGCCACACCTCTCCCACATTCGGTATCCCGGTAGCCTCTGAAATCATCTCCGGAGATAGTACAAATTTCCCCCCTGCAAGAGTGACCTACCCATCATGAAGGTGCAAAACAAATAAACGAGCCAACTCCCTGTGATGATGAATCTGAGCAAGCCTCTCACAGAACTGAAAACATGACATGTAACGGAAACCATTCATTGCCAAAGGACAGGCCTGCAATTCTGCCAAAGAGGTAGGTTCCTGTCTCCTATGATGACCACCTTTGCCCCCCTTACGAGGCCTCTGATGTACCTCCACCTCTGTAGATGATGAATGGTCATCACCTTGCTCATAAGTCTCGGTGTCTGACATGGTTTTGGAGCAAGATGGGCAAGCTGAAAGATAAATAGAACTGCTGCCTCTGCCTTTAAAATGCTGAGAAGTATGCTGTTTTCAAGGGGAAAAAATCATAAGGGAAATGTTAGGGGAGGGATTGTTAATAAGGAATGGGAAAATATAAAAACAGGGATTTTTAGGGATAATTCACAAAATGTTAAACATATCATCTCATCTTTCAGGAAATATTTGCAACGAAATACTTTTATTAGGATTTTATCATAAGGGAAAACATGTATGATAGTGACTAAGGGAAAGGACATACATTTCAACAGGGGTATGGGACAACATTGTTCATTTGAGTTGTTGTCCTTTAATGTACATCATGAGGCAAACTCTGGTATTTCAAAAGGGATTCATGTACATTTGGTCGTAGGGGAAAGAGGGCTTTATTTACATTTTTGTCAAAAGGAGATTGACAACTTCAAAAGGAAAAGAGAAAAAGGGAAAACAGGGTTTGGTTTTGGGAGGCACGGAAACATTATTTTGTAGACCATAACCACAACAATATGTCCATTTTCTGAATATATACAGCTGCATTCTTTAATTTTTCTTTTTTATGAATATCATAACAGCAGCCTGCCTCTTTTTTTATACCCAACAATATCTCTTTTTTCATATTTGGTCATTTTGGCATTTTATTGCTATTTTTCTTTTCACGTAATATTTTTATATATTGTTTTTTTTTTTATTCTTTTGTTTTGTTTCCTTGTTGTTGGTCCATTTAGTTTGTTTGCTGTGGGGAGGGTATTTAGGGTTTGGTTGGAATATGAAGGGAATTAGGGTTTTGTGAAGGGATTTGGGGAGGGATAGGTTTTGTAGGAATATGGGATAGGAAATTTAGCATTTCTTGCAAATGAAATAAGAGAAAACATGCATTAACATTTGTGAAATTAATTTAAAAGGAAACAAGGAAGGGATAAAAGGGAGTTAAAACCTTGAGAAAACACACAAACCCTAGCATAATGCCTACATTAACAACAGCCAATTTTACCAATTCTCTTGCAAATCTTAAGGGATAAAACCATTAGACACATCATCATTCAATCATCCCTTGGCATCATTGATGAATTTAGAGCCTACCTGGTCGATTTGGCACTTGGGAGGGCGATTTAATTGATTTAGCAGCTTTCTGGAAAATCGAGGCTGAGTGGTCGCGCCCCAGGTTCGAGTGGTCGCGCCCCCTCTGAGTGGTCGCGCCCCTTCTGAAAACACACTGTGGGAGTGGCTTTGAGTGGTCGTGCCCCACCCAACTGGTCGCGCCCCAGTTTTGAGTGGTTGCGCCCCCTTGGAAATGACCGAAACACTGCAAATCGCCTTCCTTTGCTCTCTCTTGTGTTTTGCAAACTTGCAAATGCATAGTGAGGCCATGAAGAGGGAAATTTAGTCTTTGTAGGTCCACATTAGAAAAATTAAATCATCAAACCCACTTTCTCATGTTGTATGTTTTGACATTCATTTTAACACTGTTTTTAAGTTTCACTTTGCCTGAAATTGATCTTTTGAGTGCTTTAACTTGGTTCTTTTTGCAGGTTGACTATCTGATGGACTCTGGCGAGGAAACCAGGGTTATTGCCGGCATTCTGAAGAATTTTGAAAATTTTCCTTATTTTTGTAAATTTCACATGACCTTGGGTTTAAAAACAGAGTTTTTAAATCCAAGGTATAAATGAGCTGTAGCTGATGAAAAATATCAATGGAACATATTTACATACCTCCTTCTGGCTTGTTGGGGACTATTAGACCTTTGACTCATGACCTTGCAGTGATTTTGACTGAAACCCTAGACCTAGACTTGGGATTCCAAGACAAAAATAAACAAGTGTAACACAAGCTCATTCACATGATATGACCTGATCCAGCAAAGCCAAGAAGGGAACAAAGACCAGCTCCTCCATCAGTGTTATGGCATGCCTAACGGGATGCAAAACTGATGCTGATGAGACACCTACATATGCATATGCAAAGAGCTATTGATCACCGATGGAGGGCTCAAGACCGACACTAACATAAAGGAGGTTTCCTCCTCGAAGAGGCTGAATTCTAAGGCATTGATCTATCTTTTTGTGAGCTGGGTTCTTAACATTTGGTATTAGAGCTTTGGATTCTAGGGTTTCACTGCTCCAAACAGGTCATCGTGGAATTTTCGCTATAACTTTTGTTCTGCGACGTTTTAGAAGCTAAAAAAAAAACTCATTTGGGCCGAAATCGTTCTGAACTTTAGATCCAAATTTCAGCACTTGTCTCGCTATATTGCAGAGAAATGAGCTTAGGAAGTTAGGTGTTTGCAGACCCTCGAATTACATTCCAAACAGGTGACCCGGGGAAAATCGTCATAACTTTTGTTTTGAGCATCAGATTGAAATTTTGTAAAAAGTTTAAAAAAGAGGATGGCCTGTAGTTTTTTGTGTATATGTTTCAAGTACTAAGGTTGAAACAGTGACACATGGCACATCGTACAAGTTCGCTCTACTGAACTATTCTATAATCAAGTCACCGTGAGGGATTTGGCATAACTCTTCCTTGGAGAATCCAATCTTGATTAGACTTGCGGGGTTAGAAAGAGGACTCAAAGGGCTGTCTTAGGACGAGATTTCAGATATTCGAGATTCGTAGTTACAGAGATAAAATGGATTCAATATTGAGTTCTTACAAAGTGAAAAAAAAGGTGTGTAGTTTTTTTTAAAATTTTGCATAAGATTGGTTTGAAAACTTAGTTTGAAGGAATCCAAAGGGAATAGTGAAGAATTATTAGCATTAATTAATTCCCCAAACAAAGAAAATGGAAACACCTAGTAAGCAACCTGAAAGCTCTAGCATGACTCGTGAAGAAGAGGAAGAAATGCAACATGATATATCAAAATTACAAGACAAAGTACAACAAATTTCACTCTCACTAAAGGTAAATGAAGCCAAGATGAATGGCGTGGAAGCTAATATGAATGTCATGCAAGTTAATATGGAAGGTGTGGAAGCTAATATGAATGGCATGCAAGTTAAGAAGGATGCCGTGGAAGCTAAGATGGATGGCATGAAAGCTAAGATGAGTGGCATGGACGCTAAGATGAATGGCATGGACGATAAGATGGAAGAATTGAAGATAAATTTGAATAAGTTGCTACAAGAAATGGTCACTAATGGTGAAAGGGTAGTAAAGGAAACTCATGATGAGAACAAAAGAAATGTTAATCATGATTTCATAAACTCTAATGTTGGATTGAAGACCCACCATGTTCCAAAAATCGATATGAGGAAGTTTGTTGGCAAGGATCCTGGAACATGGATACTACAGATGGATCAATTTTTTGATATCCGTAATATGCAAAACACACAAAAGGTACGTATTGCAACTTTATATTTGGAACCAAATCAGTTTGTATGGTATCAATGGATTTGCTCTCCTAAATAAATTGTCACTTGGGCAATTTGTACGAAAGAAATGATAGCACGTTATGAGGATACAAAAAGCAACATATTTTTTAGCCAATTGATAAATCTCAAACAAAAGGGTTCAATGATGGAGCACATTGAGGACTTCCAAAAATTGAACATAAGGGTAAAAGATATTCCATAGGAGCATAGGATTGATGTGTTATAGGGACTTTAAAAGGATAATATCCAACATGAGGTTCACCTTTGGGAGCCTGATTTCATTGGAGAAAAGGCCATTCAATTAGCAAGAAAAATGGAAAAGCAAGAACTATGGCAACCAGGAAGCCTACCACTCAAAACTATAAAGATGGAAGTGTTGTTGCCCCTAGCCTTCCACAACCTATAGGGTTGACACCACAAAAATTGGAAGAAAAAAGAGCAAAAGGGCTTTGTTACAGTTGTGATAGAAAATACAATAAAGGTCATAAGTGTGTTGAGAATAAATTATTCTACATAGATTGTGAAGAGGAGGAAGAAAAAGAACACGAAATGTCAAAAGAAGAGGATATACTCTAGGAACAAACCCTAAATAAAGAAGAAATGAATCCGACCATATCTTATAATGCATTGGCTAGAATTACCGCTCCTCAAACTATCAAGATAGAAGGACATATAAAGAGGAAAAAGGTAATAGTGTTGATTGATTCGGGAAGTACCCATAGTTTTATTCATTGTAAGATAGCAAAGGAATTGAATTGCTTCCTATATCCAACACCAGAGTGTCAAGTGATGGTTCCAAGCGGAGGAACCATAAATTGCTCTGGAAAGTGCCATAATATCAAGCTATCCATGGGAGAATATGTATTGAATAGCCCAATGCTTTCCAATCCAATGGGTGGTGTTCATGTTGTACTAGGAGTCCAATGGCTACAATACTTAGGTACAATAGCTTTTAATTTTCAAGAACGTTTCATGAAATTTTGTGTGGAAGGAAAGGAAGTTGAATTAAGGGGTATTGCAGGGAAATTAGGAAAGATAATCAGCTCTAACGATATGACAAAGCTTATAAAGAAGGAACAACGAGGTGTAATTGCACAATTATGTTCGCTAAAGGTTCCCACATCGAAATCATCTATTTCTCCAGATCTCCAAAAAGTCTTGGACAATCATTCCAATGTATTTGAGAGTCCCAAAGGTCTCCCACCTATTTGGGATCATGATCATGCTATTTATTTGATTCCAGGAAGTGTTCCTCCAAACATCAGGGTGTACATGTATCCCTATGCCCAAAAGAGAGAAATTGAACATATGGTTGCAGAAATGCTAGAGGTTGGTATAATTGAACCTAATCAAAGTTCTTTCTCTGCTCCAGCAGTATTGGTGCACAAGAAGGATGGATCATGGTGCATGTGTCCGGATTATAGGGAGCTCAACAAGCTCACTATTAAAGATAAGTTTCCCATTCCTGTCATTGATGAATTACTGGATGAATTGCATGGATCAATTTCTTCACCAAGTTGGATCTTCATTCAGGATATCATCAAATCAGAATGAAGACTGAAGACATTCCAAAAACACCATTTAGAACTCATGAGGGTCATTATGAATTTTTGGTCATGCCTTTTGGCCTTACCAATGCACCTTCAACATTTCAAGGTTTGATGAATTCAATTTTCAAACCATTCCTTAGAAAATTTGTGTTAGTATTTTTTGATGATATACTAATCTACAACAAGTCTTGGAAGGATCATGTTGAACATGTTGGTAGGGTGCTACAACTATTGGAGGAGAAACAATTATATGCAAAAAGATCCAAATGTTTCTTTTGAGTACAAGGGGTGGAATATCTAGGTCATCTTGTATCTCATGAAGGAGTTAAGGTAGACCCTAGAAAAATTAAAGCCATTAAGGAATGGAAAATCCCCACATCCATAAAGAATCTGCAAGGATTTCTCGGGTTGATAGGGTATTATTTCAAGTTTGTTAAGGATTATGGAAGAATAGCATCACCTCTAACAACATTATTGAAGAAAGATGCATTTTCATGGACTCTAGAAGCAACAAAGGCCTTCGAACATCTTAAAGAGGCAATGTGCCAAGCACCGGTCTTAGCTAAACCAGACTTCACAAAAACCTTTATTGTGAAATGTGACGCTTCAGGAAATGGAATTGGTGTTGTTTTAATGCAAGATGAAAGACCCATTGCTTTCGAAATTCGTTCAATCAAGGGAAAGTTTTTACACAAAGGGAAAGTTTGGCAATACTCCATGCACTTAAGAAATGGCAACCCTACCTAATGGGAAGACACTTCAAGGTAAAAACAGATCATGATAGCCCTAAATACTTTTTAGAACAAATATTATCCTCTGAAGAGCAACAAAAGTGGGTCACAAAGATGTTGGGTTATGGCTTTGAAATCATCTACAAAAAAGGGAAGCAAAATGTGGTGGCAGATGGACTCTCATAAAAGGATGACGATGTGGAAGCATTATTGTGCACCATTTCTATTATCCAACAAGATTCGATAAACGAAGCAAGGGATGAATGGAAGAATGATGAAGAAGTGTAAGAACTTATTCAAACGTTACAACAAGATTCCAGTACATCTGATACATTTAGCTGGAAAAATGATTCTTTATGGTACAAATATCGCTTATACCTCTGTAAGAGTTCTCAACTAAAACAAAATATTATTATGGAATTGCACACTTCTCCCTTAGGAGGGAACTCAGGATTTTTAAAAACTTACAATAGAGTTAAAAAGGATTTTTTTTGGGATGGACTCAAATTAGATATTCAAAAATTTGTGGCAGAATGTTTTGTTTGCCAACAAAATAAAGTTGAAACAATTAAGTCATCGGGTCTATTACAACCTTTATCCATTCCAAGCCAACGTTGGAAGGAGGTTTCAATGGATTTTATCACAGGGTTACCCAAGTCTGAGGGAAAGAGTGTCATCATGGTGGTAGTTGATAGACTTACCAAGTATGCACACTTTTATGCATTATCAGATCCATTTAAAGCCAGTACAGTTTCCACTACATTTATGGAAACAATTCAAAAGCTACATGGAAACCCAAAGATTATTGCAAGTGACAGAGATCCCATTTTCACTGGAAAGTTTTGGACAGAATTATTTTCTTGTCTTGGTACTCAGTTAGATCATAGCTCATCTTATCATCCTCAATCTGATGGGCAAACTGAGATAGTAAACACATGTTTGGAAGGATATATTCGTTGCTTTGTATTTGATAAACAAACACAATGGGTCAAATGGTTGCCTTTGGCTAAATGATGGTATAACAGTTCTTTCCATACAACAACAAAAATAACGCCATTTATGGCACTTTATGGATATCAGCCACCATCCATCACATCATATTTAAGAGAAAATTCTAAGGTTCAAGCAGTGGAACATCACATCAAACATCAACAACAAGTCCTCCAACTCTTAAAGGATAACCCTATGTTGGCACAAAATAGAATGAAACAATAGGCAGATGAACATCACAGCGAAAGAATTTTTGATGTAGGTGATTGGGTATTCCTACGGCTACAACCATATAAGAAAATTTCCCTCAACCAAGCTAAGAAGGATAATAAATTATCACCAAAGTATTATGGTCTATATAGGGTGTTTCAAAACATTGGTACTATGGCATACAAATTGGAGCTTCCTGCAGCTTCTCGATTGCACCCAGTTTTCCATGTTTCATGTTTAAAGAAGGTTATAGGCGACAAGCTCCCATTTCAAACAATATTGCGAGAAATTGACGAGGAAGGAAAAATTATATTGGAACCGGAAGCAGTCATAGAAGCAAGAACTCGACAGCTATGAAATCGAACAATTTTGGAATATTCCACATGGGAGGATGACAACTTTATACAAAAGCATCCAGAACTACGCAAGCATTGAGGACAACACTTTTTTGAAGGAGAGGAGCATGTTGGGTCCCTATAATACTAGTGATTACCCAATTACTATTGTAGTTGCATCCCTTATTAATATCGTTGTGCCCCTATTATCCCCATATTGTTATTACTGTGCTGCATAGAATCCCTCTATTGTTATTTTTTTTCCTTTATATTATTATTGTTAGGTTGGATGGGTTATATTGTGACTCCTTACACTCCTAAATATAGAAAGGAGGTTTTGTCATTTGAATCATCAAAGAATTGTTGATTTATGTAATGTAAATGAGGTTGCCCCCACAAAGAGGCTAAATTCTAAGGCATTGATCTATCTTTTCTATGTTTTATTGAGCTAGTTTCATAACAGTGTCACTCCTCAAAGTGCAGATACTTTAAAATATGTTATCAAAAATTGACCCAGGGGACCTTGGCACAAATACGTGACTCGTGCTCGAGTCACTATGCTAGTAAAATCTTGATATTTTCTTTTAGGCCACTGAACAAAGACTTCATCAGGTGAAGCACCTTGGTGCATTGTATTGTTGCCTGTTGAACTTCTTCGATGAACTTTTCTATTGTCGGTCCTTTGGGTGCTAAGCTGATTGTATGATGCATTTGTTGCATACTATAGAGCATGCTTTCCATATTATGTGAGATCTACCCTACCTTTTCTTTCCATGACTACATCTATGTAGTGATAATATGCATCTTCTTCCACAACTCCTTGATTTGTTCTTGCATGGATTTCCATTCTTTAATCAGGCGAACCATTGCACAGGCGCTATGGTGTCTGTCATTTCCTTTATCTCCTCATACAGTAGTTCCTTATGCTAGCTGGATAGCTCAATGCTTTTCACCTATGGGGCCTCCTCCAGTGAGGCCCAGAATTCCACAATTTCTTTGAACAATGGTAGTTTGACTATAAAGGAGAATCAACATCCTCCAGGTCTACATAGGGGTCTTTGTTACCTTGATCAGGTTTTGTTGTATGCTTCTATTCTTCTTGCTTGTGATTTGGCTCCTGCACAATATTCTTTTCCATGTCAATGGTCACCTTCTTCTTTTCCTTTTGCACCTCTCTAGTAGTCCCTATTGTTCCCTATACAATATATGTAGGTAGGAGCCAGTCAGTTGGCCACTAGAGTACTAGTTGGGAGATATTGTCTTCAATGAAAAGAAACATAAACATTGTCCATTTCTTCATCAAATTACGCCTCACACAGATGTATACATAGTGGAAATCAACCTTAAAATCAACTATGTCCCGATATTCCATGAATATACTTGGTGACAACCTTTACTTATGGTTAGTCACCAATTAATAGGTTTTCAAATAGTACCCATAACATGTTAGTTTCTATTACACGAGGGGGGGGTGTCCTTAGTTTCCCACAGTGAGGCAAATCTAGTAGCATCGTGCGACCTCAGATCCATCATAGGGAACTGTGACTCAACTAGTGTCCTCCAAGCCATTAGTGCAACCAACAATAACCACCATGCGTAGTGGAATGATTGTGCGTCCTCACATGCTTCACAACAATCATGTAAGAATTCTTAACATAGGTATTTCACTCAATTGAATTGAACCCCCTTGCTCCATTGTGCAACCACAGATACCAGCCATGTCGACACTTCATTTACATGACACTTTCACATGATTTTTCCTACCAAATATCTGTAGAAAACCACATAGCTTTGTCTAAGATGGATTTGATGGCATAACCCTAGACTTCTTCACCAACCTGATGTAACTTTTCATTTGATTTGCAAGATTTTTCTCCCATGACCTCCCCACAAAACAATATATCAGGTTTGTGCCCTGATAGGGTAGTGTTGTGATTCTTCATATCAACATATTGTCAATTTGGATGAAATCTCCCATCTATAGACACCCATCATGGACCAACACCAAAAACGGGCACACAAAAATAATGTTAATGATGTTTCAGCCAAAATGTGGGAACGTACAACATGTTTAGCAACCCTGTACGCTTTATACCAGTAGCCCATTTCATTGAAGCACCCTTTTCCACATTTGGTGGAGGAAGTTGGGATGGTTGCTACTCTAAGCAGGGAAGAATTGGGCAACCAAGAAAGGATTAACAATAAAAAACATCTAACTCATTTGGAAATAAGTGAAGAACACATTTCTTTCTTGGTGACATCTAAAACATAAAAAGAGGGAAACGTAAACAAATTAGTAAAGATGGAAACATCTCTATAGTTGTTTTATCTAATAATGTAATTGATTGTTATCCCATATATTTTGTAATTAAAAATTAATAAGGAGAATCTTTTCATTGTTTATAAAATGAACATCTATCCCTCATAATAACATGGTGGTATTGCTTTCTAGACCAACTATGTTATTCTCTCCTTTCTCAATCTTTTTAGACTTGCATCAAGATCATTATCTCTATATACCATCCCCTTAGGATTTTTATTAAAGAAGCTTCCTTAAATGTTAGTAGTCACCTAAGAAAAGTTATGTAGTATATTTAAACATAATTTATCATTTTTTGAAATGATTGCACTGAAAGAGAGAATTACTGATTTCAATTAGGGCTACACAGGACAAAAGAAAAATGGGAATGGACATGGCACTAAGCAAGGCCCCATGTCCACTCTAGAAAAAACATCCACAATGTTGTTGATGACCTATAAAAACAAACATTCCCATCAGAGAAGACATAGGGGCACCGAATCCCTAAAATTTTGTGAAGCATGGACCATAGGGAGGAGGTGGCGAGGATTCTATCCTCCCTTCCCCCTGCTCCATGGAAAATAACCAGCTGTGAAATAGGGAAAGACAATATAATAGTTGAATAACTATAGAGGAGGAAGAAAATCTCAAAGTAAACCATTAATGGAGGCCTTCTGGTCCGCAATTCACTGCTAGGGTTTCTACTCATGCTCCCCTCCATATTCTAACAATAATGTATATTAAAAATGTTGTAGTGTAAAAATCAAAGAAAACATTTTAAATTTTAAATTTAAATCATGTAAATGTTTTCCAATTAATTATTTGTTATAGAAAATTGAGAATGCTAAATTAATAAGAATGTTAATCGAAGGATACACTCGTACCGTTTCATCCATCAACCTACTTTCTTTCTCAATGAAAATGAAGTGATTTAAAAGGATAAGGATTCTCATCCTCAAGGTTTTATATTTTAGTATTTCAAGATATCAGAAAGCATTCATTTTCTAAGGATATGATATAAAAACCATCAAGTAGTGAAGAGAATTTAAATTAAAAACATAGAAAATGAACTTTTAAAAGTATAATTGTTAAAAAATTTAATAGAAGTCTTGAATTACAAGAAAATATTTCAAGTAAGAATGGGAAGGAACATGTCTTGACCATTTATTTTAAAGATAACAATATATCATCTCAAAGCTTATGAAATTAAACCTCCCAAAAGTAAAAGCATCTTACAACATTATAAACCAAAATGATATGAATAATGCATTAGAAAAAGCACTGAATTGGGTATTACCTAATAAATGCATGATTTTAGATAGACCTAAGGTATCACATTAACTTATCCATTAAATAGACCTACTTGGACTAGACATAGGTTATTTCCATCATTTCTAACATTTAATGAGAAATGATGAGTTAAATATTAAAAGGTATAACATGAAATGTGTCAAAGAATTGATATAGCTATTCAAATGATAATATTAATGTACTTAATAATAATGTATTTATCATTACAAATGATGATAAATATATTACTAAAGGCCCTATAAGATACATTTAATATTATTAGTCATCCTAATAAAATTCGAAGGGTAGGTTCATATCTTTGTGAAACATTGTCTTTTTAACAAATTGTTTTGTAACTATTATAGCCTAGTAGGAGGTAGGCATTGGTTACCATACGAATGGACTACAAGAATTTACATATTCATATGCAACATAAGAAATATAAGAGAGAGACATCAAGTAGTAGAGAACCAAAAAAAATGTACTTTATCTTATATATTCTTAATGACAAAATCAAACAAGTAGAGTGAACTGCATACATTCATATGTATGTATATATACATTCAATATATATATATATATAATATATATATATATATAATATATATATAATAGATATTGTCAAGATAATTACAACACTTTAACTTCAAGAAGTGACGCTGCCTAAGTAAGATAGATAGTTGAATCAACTAGAAGATATATTGACTTCACAATATATTCTTTCATATCTACTTGACTATGCTAGTAAACTAAATCTACTAGCCCCTTAAACATCTTCCCCAATCTTAATATCTTCTTCATCCTAAAGAAGGGGGAGATTTTGATGGAGGAGCATGTGGAATTGGCTAGCAATGTGATTGTTTGTTCACATGTTGTGGCTAAATGAGTCAAATTTGATTCACGTGAGTGGCCAAAAGTCATTTTTGGTAGACAAGGTTGGATCTCTTCAAAATGATCTTTACTTCATTATTGTAATAATTAGAAAACTGTATTATTTTAGACTAAGGGATAGGTTGTCAGCATAGGTGTGTAACAGAGCTTAAGAATAGAGATTTGATTTTTCGATTGATTAAAATAGTGATCGAGTTGTTAGTGAAGTTAGAATAGGATTTAAATCATAAAAGAGAAAAAAATGTAATGGAGAGGGATTGGCTGGGATGGTTGAGAATTGAGTGAGAAGCAAGAGTCTAAGTGATAGATAGGGTTTTCAGATTGAGAAAAAGGTCAAATAAATTTCTTTAATTGAGATTAGAGGGCCAAGACTCTATAACTTCTATTATATTGAATAAACTGATTCAGTGTGAAACTTTGTGTTAATCATGGTAGAGAATTTCATTTACATTTGTGTATCTGCATTCTAAAACTTAACCAGGTATTTCCTCTATTTTCACACTCTAATTGTAAATCTCAGCATGTATGTGTTTATCATCAATCGCAATCATTTAGTGTTAATGGGTAATCTTGGAATCAAGTGCTAAAACATTTATTAAGCACTTTATTAAAGTTTGACTTAATGCACATGGGTTGTATTGGAAAAGTGGGAAGCAGTATATCGCATTCCTTTCAAGTGGTAAGTGGTAATATTCTTAGTTCGTGCGATTAGCTTGAGTGCTCAACACGTTGCAACTGGAGGAGAGAGAAAAACCTAATGTGCCTCAAAAGTAATAAATACCATGCTCAAATCCACGCGAAATCACACGATGACCGTTGGATTGGATGGACATATCAACGATAGAAAATCAATGGGGTAGTTAGTGATTTAGGTGAGTGATGACTGTTAGATCTAGAAATAGGAGATCAACAGTGTAGAGTGAAGCGCTTTTTCTGAAGGGAAAGTCAACGTGGGACCAGCGTGTTTAGGTAAAATAACGAGACCCTCAGGATAAAGTAAGCCACATATAGAATTCACTTGAACACATCTAATTGGTTATAAATTAACGAATAGTCTATTTTCTAGATGACCACCTTATTTGGTCATCCTCCTGCATCATTTTGGTATCAGAGCACAAAGATTGAGATTGAATGCAGTAAATATGCCGCCAAGGAGGGGGGATGGCATATATCGAGGAAGACATGAAGCAAATGTAGTTCTACTAGAGGAGATCTAGAGTTTTCATACCGGGATGGACACAATGGAGGGTGCTCAAAGGAGAACACCTGATGAAGGAGTTATCAATGTTGTAGAAGAATATTCTGAGGAAGAAGAAGAGGAGGAAAATGAAACTACAAAATTTATCAAGATGTTGGCTAAAGTAGGTGGAAAACCAAAGGTGGAAATTGCTTTGTATGAAGGGAGTCTGAATGCAGAAGAACTGATGGATTGGATCAGTTCATTGGACAAATATTTTGACTGAGGAGGTTGATGAAAAAAAGAAAGTGAAATTTACAGTTACCAAATTGAAGGGTCATGCAACTATTTGGTGGGATGAACTACAAGCATCTAGAACAAGAAAAGGAAAGTCCAAGATCAAGCAATGGGATGAAATGGTGAGTAAAATGAAAGCTAAATTTATACGAAAAGATTATTAGTTAAATCTTTTCAAGAACTTACACAATTTAAGGAAAAACAAAATTTTTGTTAAAGAATATGCAGAAGAGTTCTATAGATTGAGTGTTAGAGCAGAACATGCAGAGGATGACATGGATAAGGTAGCTAGATATATCAATGGCTTAAGATATGACATATAGGATGAGATCATCTTGCTGAGTCTGAAGACCATTGAAGATGCCTATCAAGCAGGTGTGAAGATAGAAGAGATGTTGAGGAAACAAAATCTAAGGAATAGAGGGAAAAGTTTAGTAAGAGGTAAAGGAACTACCAGACCAAGGTTTCAGCAACATTAGAGTGGAGTAGGAAGTTCAAGTAGTAGACCACCATATAGTGGATATTTTAATAGAGGAAGATTTTCACCTGGAGGAGAGGTCGAGGAATAGATATTCGGTGTTACACATGTGGAGAATGGGGAAATGGATAATGGGACTGTCCTCATAATAGAAAAACAAGTCAGAGGAATGTGAATGTGGCTAAGGCAAGGTAAGAAACACCTCAAATTACAGACAAGGAATAATCCCCCGAAATAGGAGAATCCCTATTGTTGAAAACGGTATTGCTTAAGGCAGAGAAAGGGACTGGAGAACCAGCTCAGTGGAAGAGTTTATTCAGAACTACATGCAAGCCCAAAGGTAAATGTTGTAAATTTATAATTGCCGGTGGAAGCACTGATAACCTTGTTTCTACAGAGATGTTGGACAAGCTAGGATTAGTGAAGACAATACACCCTACTCCTTACAAAGTTTCATGGTTGCAGAAAGGACATCAGATTAGTGTGACAGAACAATGAGAGGTAGAAATGCAAATTGCTACTTATAAAGATGTGATATCATGTGATGTAATGCCAATGGATGTATGCCATGTATTGTTGGGAAGACCTTAGCAGTTTGATCAGAAAGCTATTCATGATGGGAGGAAAATTACTTATAGTCTGGAGAAGGATGTAAATAAATATACATTGTTTCCATTAAAGAATGAAGCTAACAAAGGATCACCTAGAAACAATGTTATGCTAATGAGTGGAAAGGATTTGTTGCAAGAGGTTGGAAAGGTTGAAGAAATGTATTTTGTTTTCATAGGGAGACATAAGGTAATTTTGACTTCCACAAACTTAGGTGATTTACCTGAATAAATCAAAACTATGTTGAATGATTTTGTTGATATTATTGTGGATGAGTAGTAGCATTAGTCATGATATTGATCTAATAATAGGATCAAGTTTTCCAAACAAAGCAACATACAAATTAACTCCTCAAGGGAATACAGAAGTTGGAAAACAAGTGCAAGAATTGATGGACAAGGGACTAATAAGATAGAGTCTTAGTCCATGTGTTCTACCAACAGTACTCAGTCCAACGAAATGAGGTGAATGATGTATATGTACAAATTCCAGAGCCATAAACAAGATCACTATTAGGTATAGGTTTCATTTACTATGCATGGACGATTTGATGGATTGTTTGAGTGGGTCAAAGTATTTTACTAAAATAGATCTAAATAGTGGATATCATCAAATAAGAATTAGAGAATGAGATGAACAGAAGACTACATTTAGAACAAACAGTGGGTTGTGTGAGTGGTTAGTGATGCCTTTTGGACTCACGAATGCACCTAGCGCATTCATGAGATTGATGAATGAAGTCTTGAAGGAGTATGCAGGCAAGTTTGTTACTATTTATCTTGATGATATTCTAGTTTTTAGTAGAAGTAAAGAAGAACGTCTAGAGAATCTTAAATTGGTTTTAAGAACTTTACAGAAAGAGAAACTACTGATAAATTTGAATAAATTTAATTTCATGAGAGAAGAACTAATTTACTTCGGATTTGTAGTTTCTAAAGAAGGGTTGAAAATGGATGTTGAGAAAGTCCAAGCAATTTGGAACTAGCCTATTCCAAGGAATATATTTGAGGTAAGAACTTTTCATGGTCTTGCAATTCTGTATAGGAAATTTATAAGAGGTTTTAGTGAGATTTGTGCACAAATTCTTGAAACAATGAAGGAGACTAATCAGCTATTCAAGTGAATAGAAGCAACAAACACAAAATTAAGTTTCTGAAGAGGAAAATCACAAATAAACCAGTTTTAGCTTTACCTGATTTTGAAAAAAGTATTTCAAGTTGAAATAGATGCAAGTTGAGTTGCAATTGGAGCAATTTTGAGTCAAGAAAAGAGACCAATAGCATACTGTAGTGAAAAATTAAATGAAGCTAAGAATAAGTATGCTTCTTATGATAAAGAACTTTATGCTATTTTAAGGGCCTCGAAAAAATGGAGACATTATTTTCTACCAAAGGAGTTTGTATTGTATTCTGACAATCATGCATTACAGTTCATAAACAACGAATCAAAATTGAACCAGAAAAATGCCAAGTGGGTAGAGTTTCTGCAGAGCTTTACTTTTGTGATAAAACACACAAGTGGTAAGTTGAACAAAGTTGTTGATGATTTAAGCAAGGTAAATTTTATTGTTCAAGAATTGAAAGTTGGTGTTGTAGGATTTGAAGAAATGGTTGAAATGTATAAAGATGATGTAGATTTCAAAGATATTTATAGAGCAGTACAAAATCCAATAGTTCATATTAGAGGTTAGTGGTTAGAATATCTTATCCAAGGAGGTCTATTTTTTAAAGGCAACAAGTTGTGCATTCCCAAATGTTCTATGAGCAAAAAAAAAATAAAGGAGAAACACAATGGAGAATTATCTAGTCACTTTGGACAAGACAAAACCTTTGCTCAGGTAAATGCTTTTTACTATTGGCCAAAGATGAAGACTAATGTTAAGAGGTTTGTTCAAAAGTGCAAGATATGTTAGCATGCTAAAGGGAGAAGCTAGAATACAAGATTGTACTAGCCATTTCCAATACGAGTCTGACCATGGGATGCAGTTAGCATGGATTTTCTTTCACAATTACCTAAAACTCAAAGGGGGAATGATTCCATTTATGTTATGGTAGATAGATTTTCCAAGATGGAACATTTTATTACATGTAAGAAGACTAGTGATGCAACACATATTTGTAATTTATTTTTTTCAGAAATTTTAAGATTACATTGATTGCTTGTAAGTATTGTGTCTGATAGAGATATAAAGTTTGCAGGCCATTTTCGAAGAACTCTTTGGAAGAAACTAGGTGCTAACCTCAGCTTCAGTTCAGCATACCATCCTCAAATAGATGGACAGACCGAAGTGGCAATCAGAAGCTTGGGGAACATATTGATAAGTTTAGTGTATCAAAATCCTAAGTAGTGGGATTTAGCACTAGCTTAGGCCGAGTTTTCTTATAATGACACTCCAACCCGAAGTACTGGGAATGAATCCATTTTAGATTTTTTTTGGGATGAATCCAAGAGGTGTGTATGAGCTCAAAAATTTGAGTAAGCAAGAGACAAGAAGTGAAAAAGATGAAGAGTTTGTAGAGCAAATGCAAAGACTACAAGAAGATGTCAAAGGTAGATTGCATAAAAGCAGTGGAAAATACAAGCAAAGAGTTGATATGAAAAGAAAAGAGAAATATTTCCAAGTGGGAGATTTAGTGATGGCGTATTTGAGAAAAGAAAGATTTCTTGCTAAGACTTACAATAAACTAAAAATGAAGAAGATAGGACCATGTAGAATTGTAAGAAATCTTTCAACTAATCCTTATGAAATTGAATTGCCAGAAGGAATTGGAATATCACCTATCTTCAATGTTGTAGACTTGTATCCATAAAAATAGACAAAGACAAAGCTACATCAAAAAACTACAGAAGATGAAGTTCAAACTTTGAACTGGGAAGAACAAATGCCAAAGACAATTAAGAAAGAGGTGGAAGCTATTTTGGAGAAAAGAGAATCCAAAAGAATGAGAGGATAGGTTTATTTTCAATATCTAGTCAAATGGAAAGGACAACCATTTGAGGATGCTAGTTGGTTGACAATATCAGAGTTGCTGCAGTATGGAGTAAACCCTGAAAGTCTAAGGAATGATTATTTTCCTCCATGGGCGTTTGATGGAGGAGAATATTGACTTAGCTAGCAATGTGATTGTTTCTTCATATGTTGTGGCTAAATCAGTGAAATTTCATTGGCTTGAGTGGTCAAAAGTCAGTTTTGGTAGAGAAGGTTGGATCTCTCGAAAATGATCTTTACTTCATTATTGTAATAGTTAGAAAATTGTATTATTTTAGACTAAGGGATAAGTTGTTAACATAGGTTTGTAACAGAGCTTAAGAAAAGAGATTTGATTGTTAGATTAATTAAAATAATGATTGAGTTGTTAGTGTAGTTAGAATAGAATTTGACTCATAAAAGAGAAAAAAATGTAATGGAGACGGATTGGCTAGGATGATTGAGAATTGAGTGAGAAGCGAGAGTTTGAGTGATAGATAGGGTTTTGAGATTGAGACAGAGGTCGAATAAATTGTTGTAATTGAGCTTGGAGGGCCAAGACTCTATAACTTCTATTATATTGAATAAATTGATTCAGTGTGCAACTGTGTGTTAATCATGGTGCAGAATTTCGTTTACATTTGCGTATCTGTGTTCTGAAACTTAATAAGGTATTTCCTCTATTTTCACACTTTAATTCTAAATCTCAACGTGTATGTGTTTATCATTAATTGCAGTAATTTAGTGTTAATGGGTAATTTTGGAATTAAGTGATAAAACATTTATTAACTGCTTTATTAAAGTTTTATTTAATGCACATGGGTTGTACTGGAAAAACAGGAAGTGGTATCTCATGTGCCTTTCAAGTGGTAAGAGGTAATATTCCAAGTCCATGTGATTAGCTTGAGTGCTCAACACATCGCAACCGGTGGAGAGAGAAAAACTACTTTTTCTCATGCCTCCAAAGTAATAAAGATAATGCTTAAATCCATGTGAAATCACGCGATGACCACTAGATGGAAAGGATAGATTGATGGTAGAAAATCAATGGGCCAGTTATTGATTGGGGTGAGGGATGACCATCAGATATGGAAAGAGGAGATCAACAGCGTAGAGTGAAGTGCATGTTTAAGAAGGGAAAGTTGACATGGGACCGACATGTTTAGGGAAAAAATGGGACCCTTAGGATAAAGTAAGCCACATATAGAATCTGCTTGGACACATCTGATTGGTTAGAAATTAACCCATAGTCTATTTTCTAGACAACCACCTTATTTTAATCATCCTCCTATGTCATATTTGAAGACTAACAATATTTATTATACAATTTAATACAAATGAAAGAAAATATGAATTACTATGCATTGGATGGTGTGTTAAGATTCATAACATTATGAAGTAAATTAATAAACAATCAAACAAGAAACATCCAAACCATGTACACCATGATTTACTTTGGAAAACTCCAACTAGGAAAAAACCAGCCAATAATAGATATATTATTGTCCTAGGCTAAAACATAGCCAAGCTGGCCAACACAGTGAGCATTCTTTGTTAACCATGGCTCAATACAATGAAGAATGCACAATCCTTTTAACAACTTCAACTACATGTAATACCATGAGCTCAACACTTTTGAGTCACCAATACTAGGTGCCCAAAACCACAAATCTTAACCGTAAGTGCTGAAAAAAACCTCAACTCCACCAGAAGGTCAAGTTTATCTACAAATCCTACATTTAAACTTGACTTTAGGATTTCTGTGGCCAAATTAGCCAAGTGAGCCAGCCACCACCACTCTCGTCCAGGCCCTACTGGGTCAATGTCAGGGAATTTGATATCTCACATGTTGTCCTAGCTCAACATGCTTCATCATACCGCCACATGCATCCCCATATCACCCAAGTGGACATTCTTACGTTACCAATGATTTACAATGGTACGCATGCCATACCAGGTGTTACAACTGTATACCCATTTACATGAAAATTTCTAATTTCTAATTTATTTTGTTGCTATTGTGGTATATCCTCTCTTTTTATTGCTCCACACTTTGATCCCTTTCCTAACCTCACAAATTCTTTCTGAACATAAGCTTTATGTTTATCGTGACCATTTAATGACAACTTCCACTGTGCAATATTGAGCTACCTCTACCTGTTTTTCTTGATCGATTTCAAATTTAACTGCATTCCAAGCTCTTGTTATCTCCTATCAACTAGAACTGAAAACCTATGAATCTCTTCTATGAGAATATCAATCAATTATTTATAGTATTCATTCTCAAGCCTCACATTGTCTCTCCAAAATAGAGCCCAGATTCCTCTCTTCTCCATTGCTTTAAACAAAACTTTAGTAAGAAAAGTGACTATCTCAATATATTCACTCACAATGCACTCTATAATGCAGAGTTGGCATACCTAGGAAACATGAGAATCATAACCCAACTACTTTCAGTAAATGATAAAACTTTCAAATTAATTAGTAACCACAGCTTTTGATGTAGGGAGCCAAACATTTGGTCGTTTCTAATTCTGCCTCAGTAAAACTATGTGTTATAAGCCATTTTGTCACATAGGATAAATGAGCCTCCTAACCGGATCAATGAACATCCTATTCCACCTTATCACCACCTTACTCAAATCCCTATGCATGTACCTTTCATTTGCCATAGTTTGAGACCTATAAAACTTCATCTAAGTCAGTTTGAGGACCAATGCTACTCGTAGGCATATTACAGTGCATTCACCAACATATTACTTCAGTATAGCCTGTGTTTGTCACCAACAGGTTGCTCCCCTTAGCACCTATGTTGGTTGTAGAAATCTAGGGGAATGATCAGGATTCCAAAAGCTTCACCTTCTAGGAGTTTCCAAAACTAGTTACAAATACCTACCTTGGATAAAACATTTCACATCCTATTCATCCCTAAATTTTTGTTTTCACCACTTATCCTTTGATATTATTGCTCCATCAAAGGTTGATCTCTTACCCTAGATTGGTAATTGGATAAGAACTCCCAACTTACCATACTTCTCTATATATTACCAACCTTCTATGTGGTTGGGGGTTGGATTTTGGAGTGTGATTATGCCCTTATTTTGTTGTAGTGAGTAGTAATAATTCCATGCATTTACGGTGATTGGAGATGCATATTTTCAGAAGGAAAGGAAAGTTCATCAACTTGGAGGAGCTCTTCTACAAGATCAACTTCTACTTATGGTTGTAATATCCTTCCATTTATATTAATGAAAAGAATCCATTGTTATCCTATATGTAATGTTGTTTCACTTATTTCAATACCATGTTGATCTATTCAATTCTGTACATAGATGATATTACATATATCTCATAGTTTCTTCCCTTGTGTTATTTGACTATGCAATTTCTAATTTTGGAAATCAGAGTTGGAATCAGAGCTTCCAAGCTAAAGAAGGATAAAAGTATGCAAATGATTCCATGTAGGCACCACTCCATCATCTATTTAATTTAAGGAAAAACATTGTGTTCCTTGTCTCTCTGTTATTCTAGGTTAGCCACCAAACTAGGGGAGATACTGTTATCCAGAATCATAAATCCCATGTAACACTATGCTACAAACTTCTCTTATCTACTTTAGTACAGGTTTATTATTATATCTTCTCCTTCAACACGGGCAGTCCAGCATTGATGTTGCTACTTCCTTAATGATATCGACTTTCCTTAGATAACATCTCACATGTTCAACCATTGAAGACAACTACAGAGCACATTTCTTTTTGTGTTGATTACCCTTCAAATTATTAGCACCACTCCACCTATAAGACGGGTTAATAATGCAACATAATCATCATTCCAATCCCCTCCTCTCATCCACTTATGGCTTCATCCAAGTCCCTCCAGCCTGCAACCATGAGCATCTCAGTAGCCAAGGCATCCCCTATTCGCATAGCTAGGTGTAGCACAGCCTCACACCTTGGAACATATCACATGTCTATAACACTAGAAATCACTTCCATCCACTTATCCTCCAAAATTTAGTCCACATGTGTCTTGATTTCACTACCATTCCTAACCTCCAGGAGGTTCGAAATCATCCGGAGAAGAACCAAGTATTCTCTCCAGAAAACAATGCATATTTTTCCACGATGTCTCGATCCATCTCAAAACATAAAAGGACTAGATTGAACCTGAAAACAAATGAAACTTCCTTCTACCACTTCATGTACATAATAATGTTGGAACACCCACAACTTGTTCTCTAAAAACATCCTTATTCTTCCTTTGTGTGTCTATGTTTCCTCGTTCTCACCAAATAATGGAGTGAATCTGAAATGAAATAGAAGAAAAGAAAGAAGGAAAAATTGGATCAATCTACCCTCGCATCAGACGATAGATCAATAAGGTGTCTTAGTAGGAACCCTCCTTTGTTGTCAATCCTCCACATACTTTTTGTATGTATGTGATTTCCACAATAAACCCATCAAAGCATTTGTTTCATTGGAAAGAACTATCCTCTAGCGACAATTCAATTTTAATACCAAAACAACACTCTACTTTCGCGTAGGCTCGAATCTCACAAACTTTCATAATTTTTTACTTGATCTTTTCTTTGGTAGTCATAAGAAACATCTCCCTAAAAAAATCTAGATTGATCTCACTAATCACTACGACAATTAATCCTTTCGAAATAGAAGCATCCTTTTGAAGCCAAGTCTTTGCTCCAATATGACTTGTTGTTATTATGGAGTAATTAACATTCAATCAGGAAAGAAATGGATAAAAATAGGAAACTGAATCGCACACAATTTAACACAAGGCATTGCGTGCTAAAACCCTTATAATGTGTCAAGGAAACCTCCACGGGGCAAGGGCCTGGAAATCTTATTTCTCAAAATGATTCTCCAAGTTACAATCAGCCTGTCTAGAAATCACCAATTAATATAAGTTATTTTGTTACATAAATTCCTTTCACTATAAAAAATTGAATGAAGGGTAAAATAAGTTTATTGAGCTAATTATTGCATTTACATTAATTGTTGTCATTTTTACAATTCCTTCACAAGTCGACTCAGTCAACATTCAGGTAGAACTCATCGACTTGGAGGATATTGACTATTAAGTGCATAGAATATGGATTCTAATATGTACTTAGAACATGGATCATATTTTTGGAGCGAACAGGCTGAAGGAATCAATTATTACATGTCAGTCAATTTGATTGGCTTCATAAGACGTTAGTTGGATCGATGAGTGTATTTTATTACTTTTGATTGACTTGTAATCATTCGATTAAGTCGATTGTATAACTTAGTCCAAGAATTCAAATTTTAGCCATTTAGAATTTGACTTAATATAGTATAGATGTGTTTGTATTGAATCAGGTAGAATGAATTTAGCTTCCACTTCACGATAACCAATTCAAAAGTTGATCGGGAATTTTATTACTACCAATTTTTATTTTCATTTTTTAAGGACAACTAGAAAAATGAAAAAGTCAAACTTTCTCTATGTAAAAAAATACTGAATTGAGATATTATTGAAAGTACGTTGGATTTGACTAGATATTCATTGACTAGATGATCCAACTTCAACTGATTGTCATACTCGAGGAAGTGGGTGAAATCTTTTACACTAGCTTAATCAAAATTTATACGATAATAGTAGCTATCCTATGGTTTAATGTGATTTGAACTGATGGAGTTTTGTATAAAACAAAAAATATCATGAAGGATATGAGAGATATGTCTATATTTTAGTTTATGGTACAGTTTATATAATTGAGTAAAAAATAGTTAGTTCACAAAATGAAAAATATTTTGGTCAACTTCTCATCAACATATCTTGGCATTTAGTTTATAGAACCTATAAAAGTCATGGTAATGGTCTTAGTTCAGTCATGTATCCTTCAGATAATAAAAAATATCAGTATCTATTGAATGAAGAAGATAATTTATATAACATATTTTATGCTCACTCATCAGTGAGTGATAGTAAAGCATCAAATCCGAACATGAATTATCAAGCAACACAATGATTTAATTTCACAACAAAAGACATTGATTAAGGATTTTTTCATTTGAATTCAAGAAAGGGAAATCATGTGAGAAGAAAAAATTAAGATATGAATCAACAACATGAAAAAGGAAAAAGAATATATGGATTAATACCCCAAGTATCTAATTGAAAAAAAAATTCTTAGGTTGGACAGTGACAAAAAGCACAAGCAAGGATAGGTGTAAGATAGTGGTCGATATGTGAACAACATCTTTAGTTTCTCACACCTATAGATAACATTTTTGGAGGTTCCAATACTATCGAAGTCTTTTGATCCAACTCCACCTCTACCTTAGTTCCATTTCTTCGAAACAAGTTCTTTGAAATGTGGTTGACCCATGAACAAGATTAAGATATACAGGAAATTAAAGTAGAAGGAGCTAATTAGCCAGTCACAAAAAAGCTGAGAAGAGGAATGTAAAAATTAAATACACAAGAAACATCTTTCGATCAAACAACATAACCTCTCAATTAACCAACCTAAGAACAATCACATCCACAATTGTCTCCTTTAACACAATGTTAGATAAACTGCACCCTATGGTGGAGTTGAGGTTATGTCAATACTTCTAGTTAATAGTTGTATTTTTAGGCACCTAGTATTGGTGACTCATGGTATTGAGCTCATGGTATTACATGTAGCTGAAGGTGTTAAAAGGATTTTGTATTCTCCATTGTATTGGGTCATGGTTAAGTAGTGAAATCCGAGGGTGTTGGCCAACTTGGCTATGTTTTAGCTAAGGACAATAGTAAATCTATTATTGATTGGTTTTTCCCTAGTTAGGATTTTCTAAAGTAAATCATGGTGTACATGGTTTGAATATTTTCTTCTTGATTGTTTATTCATTTGTTACATAATGTTATGAATCTTAAAAAGTGGTTACGCCCAAAACAAAAATGTTATTTCTTTGTTGGGTATAACTATGTGGCAAAAGGATATAGGTTGTTGAATACTTATTCACCAAAAATAGTCATTAGTATAGATGTAACATTTGATGAATCCCCTATTCTAAAATTAAATGTTGTAAAAGTTGAAAAGGAACATGTAAAGTCAAATCAACAAATTTTTTTGGAGACTAAACTTTTTTTTGGAAAGACAAAAAGAGAGAGAGACTTATTAAGAAAAAGGTGAATAAGATGCAAATGAAACTGTAGAATTTCAGGAACGAGTTCAAAAACTAGTCACTCTAAGGAGGTCCAAAAGGAGAGAACAAAACCCAAAAGGTATGCAGATTATGCTTCATCTATTGCATTGATTATAAGAAAAGATAAGGAACCTTCTTGTTATCATGTAGCAATGAATAATGTAAATAGAAAAAAGTGGAAAAGGGTTATGGACTAAGAATGGATTCCTTTGCCAAGAACAAAACCTGAGATGTTGTAGAACTTCTTGTAGGGAGAAGATTTTTTAGATGAAAATGGGTCTTTAAATTGAAGTGAAATGTTGATGGAAGTATGTAAAGGTAGAAGGCAAGGCTTGTAGCAAAAGGTTATTCTCAGGTATAAGGTATTGACTTTGGTGATATTTTTTCACCAGTTGTAAAACTTGTTTATATTCCTAATGTGTTATCACTAACTGCATTACTTCATCTTGAGTTAGAAAAGTTAGATGTTAAAACAACTTTTCTTCATCTAGATTTGGATGAATATATTTATATGTAACAACCAAAAGTTTTTTTACAAGGTTGCAACAAAAGATTAGTTTGCAAGCTCATTAAATCATTCTATGTCTTGAGGAAGTGTTCTAGGCAATGGCACAAGAATTTTGATTCATTCATGGTGAGTGAAAACTTTACTAGAAGTGAGTATGGTCAATTTGAGTACTTTCAAATTTTCAATGACATATTCATTATATTGATCTTGTATGTTGACAATATGCTTATTGCAATAAAAATCATGGAAGAGATGAACAACTTAAAGGCGCATATTTCTATGATGTTTGATAGGAAGGATCTTGGAGTGGAAAAACATATCCTGGGCATGGAGGTACAGAGAGACAGAAAAATGGAAAGCCTTAGTTGTCATAGTAGAAGTATGTGGAGAAAGTACTTGAAAATTTCGGCATGAACAATGTGAAACCTATGAATGTTCTGTTAGCTTCCCATTTTAAGACTTCTTCAATTTTGAGTCCTAGAACTGATGAAGAAAATAAGTACATATATCATGTATGATATGCATATGTAGTAGGAAACTTGATGTATGCGATGGTATCTACATGACCTAACATCTCACATGTTTTCGTAGTTGTCCGCATGTTCATGGAAAATCGAGAAGAAAAACAATGGCAAGTAGTGAAATGGGTGATTCCATTTTTGAGAGGCATAAGTGACCATTGTATCATTTTTAATGGTAGCGAAGGTTGAGTCTTTGGATATGTGGATGTTAATTATGCAGGTTATTTTGACAAGATGATATCTATTACAAGATATGTCTTTACTCTTGCAGGTGTAGCAATTAATTTGATGTCAAATCTTCAAGAAATTATTTCTTTATCCACTATTGAGGCAGAATATATATCTTCTTAAAATTATTATAAAGAGGAAATTTGGTTAAAAGGTCTACTTGATGAGCTTGGAAGGACGCAGGAGGAAGTGAATGTGTTTTGTGATAGTTAGAGTGATATTCATTTGGACACAAATCCATCTTATGACAACAAGAGTCAGCACATTGATGTAAGGTGCCGTTTTGCGAGATATGTGATCGATGGCGGAAAAGTAGCTCTCAAGAAGGTCCATACACAAGAGAATTGTGCAAACATATTGATGAAGCTAGTTTCAGTACATAAGTTGCGATGGTTTTTGGATTCTCTTGGCTTGTAGGAGAGATGCTGAATGGGTATGGGAAAGGGATTAGGAAAATTGTTGTGGGGGGTGGAGATTGTTAAAAATGACAACAATTAATGTAAATGATATAATTATGTAGGTAAACATATTTTTCCTTCGAGTCAGTTTTTATAGTGAAAGGAACTTATTTAATTAGATGGCTCATTGTAATTGGTCATTTATTGAGATGCTAATTGTAAGTTAGAGAATGATTTTGAGAAATAATATTTCCAATCCCTTGCACCGTGGAGGTTTCCTTCACACACTATTAATTTTTTACCATCTAATTCCTTGTGTCAAATTATGTGTGAGTTAATTTCATATATTTATGCATTTCTTTCTTGATTGAATGTGAATAACTCTAGAATACCAACAAGAAATCACCTCCTCTTTGCACCTTTTCTAAAAGTCATGGCTCTTTGAATTCCTCAACTCATTCACGATCCACAATAATCAATAAAACCTATAATATCTATGGCAAAGGAATTACATTTATTTGTTCATAATCATATAAAATCAATTGAAATGAAGTTGGTTATTAAGCTAGTCATCTCCATCGGTGTCCTACAGTCACTTCATGCCCCCAGTTGAAATCATGATCCGTCCCTACAATAAGAAAAAGGAAAGTCAACTTCTAATTTTGTAGACATCTACATGACCATACATAAAAAAAAAAAAAAATTAAATTAAATTAAAAATATATGGCATGGATTCTGCATAACTAGATATATTGGTCAGTTACATCCTATCATTATTCCATTGGGGAAACATTTTTTTAATTTAAGTGAGATACATGGAAAACAACAAGAAACAAATTACAGGTTTTTTATGAAAATTTCATAAAGAAACCTACTGTTTGGTCAATTTAGCGATGTCTAAATTGCAGCTTTTAAATGTCAACCCAGGGCTCGTAAACTGATGAAGTGAGGTGTACTATATGTACTTAGGCAACTGTTTCTTAAGATTTTGTCGTTTTTAACTTTTTAAGTTTGTTTTCAAGTATATCTCTGCTACTCTGATGTGATGGAAATGAAATAAAGCAAGTGAAGTATGTGAGATTGTGATGAGCTTTAAATGATTTCTTATAACTTAAAAGTATTCTACAAGAAAGCTTGAACAACAACTGAAATGAAATCAACTCTTAAAGGAAAATAAAGGCATCAAATAAAAGACTAATGAAATTGGCCCAGTATCTCTGCTGCTGCAAGAAAATGAAAATGAAATCTATGTCAAATCTAGCTAAAAATAAAAACTAAGCAATGTGAAACTAAAGTAAATCTACATAAAAGAAAGACTAGTCACAAATACTTCAACTTCTTCTTAACCTCTTGTCTTTTAACTAAATATATCATGTGAGAAACAATTAAAAATAAGCCAAGCAATTGTGAGTTCTTGAGCAACTAAACCAAGCTGTGCTAAGTGATATTTTGGTCCTCAATGAAGATATTAAATTATGGAGAAGAAATCATCAATAGATAAACAACTTGATGTCTAAAAGCAAAAAGAAACTATGCAAATTAAAGAAATGATAGTAAGGAAATAAAGGTTGCAAAACAAGGAAGGTCAGCAACATAGACAAGATGATCACAAGTGTCACTAGTTGTGAAAAAGAAAAGAAAGAAACTGTCCCGGGCACGCCTAAGAAACCTGCATAACACACTGATGAGTCATGGAAAAGTGCAGAAATATAAATAAGCAGAATTTAAAATTTATATACAGCTATTGTACATGATCAAAACACAACAATCAAAGGCATTCTGTACAATTATTATACATGAAATGAGAAAAAGAAATGCAGGAAATTAAAGAGTACTATACAGGCCTTCAGTAAACAGGGGCCCTTTGCCTACTCCAGCCGGCTCAATG
The DNA here is from genome assembly GCA_000404065.3 of Pinus taeda. Classification (NCBI taxonomy): domain Eukaryota; kingdom Viridiplantae; phylum Streptophyta; class Pinopsida; order Pinales; family Pinaceae; genus Pinus; species Pinus taeda. The sequence continues at coordinate 49,783 of APFE031558311.1, forward strand.
ATCAGTTACACGCTCAAATGGAAAACAGTCTTCTCATATATTATGCATCAAAATAGAAAGTACAGTGGGGAGTTCAAAATTACATATCAGCAGCTAATTATCCAGCGTTCAAAGACGCTTTATTTATAACAGAGGAAAGCAAACTAACTTAACGAAAACTAAGCTATTCAAGCAGTTGTGTAAAAACACGTAGTCTTGCTGTGTCCTCAGATTTAGGCAACGGTCATTGTGGGCATTCAATCTGCTGTTGGATTCATGTTTCCCACTATCTTCGTGGCTGAGGAAGATGCCACATGTTCTTCACGTGCTCTAAAATAAAAGACGCAGAGTCGTGCCACCGCCAATGACTTTTGTTGACCGTAGTTGCCTCCTCATTGACCACGGGTTTTGATGACCAGTTTAGGTGAGCTGGAAGGACACACACCATGTCCTTGGTTCCACAAACTTTCCCATGTGGCTCTTCTTCCCGGAGGACACCTGGAACATATCATTTAATAAAACAACTGCGGAATCCGGGGTTGGGTGCAGAAACCGGGATTAGCTGCGAAAACCGTGTGTGAGCTGTGGAAACGCAGCACTTTGAAGCAAAATTCTAAACCAACAACACAGTCATTAGCATAATTAGCAAACCATGTAAAAAGTCCTAAAATACAATGATTTGAGCAATTTGATGGAGGGGATGAGTCGAAAAGAAGGAAATGAATAGGAAAAGGAGGCTGAGACAATGTGTAAAGAAGTGTAGGTATGAGGCTCAACATACCCCCACTGTGAAGGTGTTGCATGTCCTCATGCAACCAAAACTTTGTCATTTTTTTTCAATCCATGTGCTCAGTTTCTTCTGCCAAAACATCTAGCCTTCTTTTCTTTCTCCTTGCTGCCAAAATTGTCCTTGGTTTCTTGACTAAACACCTGAATCTCAAATTGATCAATGCCCTGCTCAATTTCTTACATTTTCCCTTCAATTTTCTGTTCTTCTTCTGCTAGAGTCCTAAGTGAAGCATGGTATTGTCATGGACCATTTTGTCCACCTTGCTCTGTTCTCCCAATGCTTCGTTTTCTTGTTTAATATGTCGATTCAGGACTTCTAGTTCAAACACCTCTTGTTTTAAAGATTGGACTTGTTCATTAAGAGGCAATATAGTGCTTGGACCTGCAACTGATTGCTCCAAGGTCTCCAAATAATTGTATACCTTCTGCTAGTCAGGATCAATTTCAGGTGTTCTTCTTGGGCTATGTTCAAAATCAAATTATGTTTGATGTTCTGGCTGAAAGGGACTCTCTTCGCATGGAGGAGTGGACTCAAGGTCAAGCTGAGTTGGAGCCTTTTCAGGTGTACCTTCTCCCAAATCAATGAAATGTGATTGCTTTTCTTTAGTCACACTCATTCTTTCTTTAAGTCTACTGCTTCTTCTCACTTGTACACTAGTGCTCTTTTGTTGGGCACTCTATTTTTCTTTTTGTTTCTTCTTTGAGAGGGCAATAGCTTGAAGTTGTGATAGTCTATCAGCCAAGTTTTGAGAGTCTTCTTCTACTGAAGGTTCAGGTGATGGATATGATTCTTGAACAATTTTTTTCCCTTTATCATTTTTCTGTTTCTTGGTTTTGTCTCTCTCTTCCTCTTCTTCTTGAGTGGTTTCCTGAGTTTCTACAATAGGAGGATCTTGAGATGCAACATCTCTTTTTGTTCTCCTACTTCTTTTTGGGATTCTAGGAGAACTGCTAGTGGAAGGTTCAGTTACTTCTTGGAAATGATTCCTGACTAAAAACTTTTCCCATGTATCATTATTATTCTTCAATTGATCCTCTATGAGAATTCTAATGAACCCTTGATGATACAAGTGGGGTTCAAGATGGCCTACATTCTTTTGGATAGTGGAACTCATTTTCTTTAGGCTTGCTAATAGAAAGTAGGGTAAATTGATGGCATGGCCTTCCATGAAGTTCATCATAATTCTTGCATGGTACATATACATGGTGCCAAAGCGGCCCTCACATGTGATAAACTTTTGAACAAGTAATAACAATGCCGTCCATTCTTCCTTAATTACATGTACAGTAATCCCTTTAGTGAATATTGAAGTGTCCATACCTGGGTTCTTAAGCATGTTTTTCCATCCCTGATCTTCCAACCCTCTGTTATTAAACCATCTGTCTCCCACCTGAGGTAGACTGGTTGCTGTTGCTATGGTGTTCTCTGTTATTGTGAATTTCAGGTCCCCTACTTCCACGGTGTTCCCATTGAAGGATCGAGCAAATGCTTTCATTACCTCCTTATCATACCCTCTGAATTTTTGAATAAAATTTAACCATTTTTCTTTCTTTAATGCTTCCTTCGTCTGTGGATACCCTTCTAAATACTTTGAACATTCAAGTTCAGCTCTAAGCAGCTTCCCCATCTTCGGCTCTCAACTTCGGCTAAAGCTTTGACTATGTGTGGATGCTCAAGGAGGATGCTCATAGGAAAAACAGGTGGATTATGGCTGTAAGTGGAGTAGCCGTAATGCAAGGCGTATTGCAGAACTGTAATCGGGGTTTGAAATAGAGTTGTGGGGTTTGCGGCGGAAATGGAAGTGGAAATGGTGTGAGTACGAGGGAGTAGAAGACAAACACGAGAAATGAGTTCAATGCATGCGGAAATGGAGTGATAAGTGGATGGAATAACGGCCGAATCCTTTAGAGCCGGGTGGCTTACGCACACGTCTCAGTATTGGCTGTGGAAATCATGGTGGAGAAGGGACGTAGTATAATAGGTCACTTTTTCGTACGGCCAATAAATGAAAGCGCAGTCCCATTTCGATTTTGAATTAAGATAGATTATGGGACCGTTAGAAGGGTATGAGGTGGATGAAGTATTATCGTGGAGGATGAGTGGGATGATCTTGCCGAATCATTGCATTTAATGGCTCTTTCCACGATTTAATAATTATGCATAAAATGACATTAAATTGTTGTTTGGAAAAGATTTTTATCATACCTTCATGAGTTTGCCATTTTTTGATTAAGGTTGTCGATCCATTATTGCTTTTTGATCCTGCAGGTGCCTCATATCCTTGCTTCCTTTGGTGATGATGATGTTAACCTTTGACTAAGATTTTCCCTTGAAAATAGAGTGCTGCTAGCTGTAGAGACAGAATCGTTTCTGGCTGCGGAAACTGGTGCGAGCTGCGGAAACTAAGACATCTCCCTTCTAACTGCACAAAGTTATTTAGGAAAAGACTAACTGAATGGAAATAGTCCTGAAAGGGAATTTTATTGATGGTATGAGATGGAGTGAATGGAGTGAAGTGAAAAAAATGAAATGGAATGAAGTGAAATGGAGATGAAAAATGATGAAGGTGAAGTGAAATGGAACGAAGATGAAGTGAGGATGGAAAGAGAGAGAGATTTTTTTTTGGAAAATATAGAGTGTCAGGTGTCCCTGATTTTCACTCCATATTTTCTGTATAAGACCGCCAATCTGAGATTGGTTTTCAGGCTTATACACTTTTTTCTTTTTTCTTTTTTCTTTTCTTTTTTTTTTTCTTTTTTCTTTTTTTTCTCTTTTTTTTTTTTGGAATTCAGAAAGAAACAAGATTAGGCTGATGGAGGAGAAGAATTCTTCTCCACTAGCCTCATTGCAGAATTTTCTTGAAATATTTTGACAAAGTCCTCTTTGGAGAGTGGCTTATGATAAATTTTCAATCGGTGGCCATTCACAATGAGAGGAGTTTGAGACTCATCAATAGTCTTGATTCGAACTGCTCCATTGTTAAAGACTTCATCAATCTCATATGGCCCAAGCGAATGAGTTTGAAATTTCCCTTTCAAGTCTTTAAACTTTGAATCAAATATTAATGCCCAATCTCCCTTTTGAAACTTCTTCTCTTTGATATATCGGTCATGCCAGTTAGTTCTTTGGTGCTGAACTAGATCGGTCCTTAAAATTGCACCTTGTCTTATTTCATCTAGCTCATTTAGCTGCTCCATTCTGTGCTTTTGGGCTTTTGATAGACTCATCCCCAACTGAACTGCCATCTTGAAGGTCTTCATTTGAAACTCATTGGGGAGCAAGACTTCTTTCCCATAAACAAGTTCATAGGGAGAATGTCCTGTTGTGTTCCTCCATGTAGTTCTATAGGCCCATAAGGCTTCAGGAAGCCTTTCTGCCCAATCTCTTCTGTGGCGATGAACAGTTTTGGTGAGGATGTTCTCAAGAACTTTGTTTGTAGATTCCACTTGACCATTTGCTTGCGGATGGTATGGAGTAGATTTTCTATGCTTGATTTTGTATTCCTCCATCAGCTTCTCCATCAATTTAGATGTAAATTGACTTCCCTGATCTGTCACAATTTCTCTTAGGACACCAAAATGAGTAAAAATATCCTCAAAAAGAAATTGAATAACTGAATTTTCAGTGGCAGAAGGCAATGCCTTGGCTTCTACCCATTTAGTAACATAATCAGTGCAAACCAATATATACTTCTTTTGTTTAGATGATGGATTAATAGGTCCATTGAAACCTAAAGCCCATTTCTCAAAGGGTTCGATGAGTACCTGTGGCTGTAATGGCATTTCATTTGAAAGAGTTGGTCTCCCAACTCTTTGGCAGCTGTCACACCTTCTAACATATTGCTTTGCATCTTTGAAGAGAGAAAGCCAATAACATCCTAAAGAAAGGATTTTATAGGCCGTCCTCTTGTCAGCAAAGTGTCCACCACATGGTTCATCATGACATGCCTTAAGGATGTTAGGAATTTCATCTTCCCGAACACATCTTCTGATCACACAATCTAGCCCTGTTTTGAACAATTCATTAGAAATCCATGAATACTTTGAGCTCCCCTGAATGATTTTCCTTTTCTCATTAGGAAATAAGTGTGGAGGAAGCTTCCCTGTAACCAAATAGTTAGCAATATCTTCATACCAAGGAGTTTTAGTAGTTACTGCAAACAAATATTCATCTGGAAACTTATCCTCTATAGGAGAATCTTCGTTAGTATTTTGGATTCTAGACAAGAAA
>APFE031558312.1:4548-46139 GCA_000404065.3 Pinus taeda
TGTGAGGTTATCTGCTGAACAGTGTCCCAAGACACAAGAAGAGGAAGAGGACATGTCTCGTGTTCCATATGCAAGTGCAGTCGGTAGCTTGATGTATGCAATGGTATATACTAGACCAGACATTGCACATGCAAGGGGAATATTGAGCAGGTTTATGTCAAAACCAAGGAAGGAGCATTGGATAGCAGTGAAGCGGGTTTTTAGGTATTTGCGTGGCACTAGTGATTATGGTTTGTGCTACCAAGGAAGATCAGGATTGGACAGAATGTTGGATATTCATGGCTTTTTTGATGCAGACCGGGTTGGAGATCTGGATCAAAGAAGATCTACAAGTGGGTATGTGTTTAACCTATTTGGAGGTGTAGTCAGTTGGATGAGTAAGAAACAATCTGTAGTGGCACTATCAACTACAGAGGCAGAATACATGTAGCCACTCATGCAAGCAAGGAAGCAGTTTGGTTATAGAGATTGTTTTCAAGTATGGGGTTAGTACAGGGATCTATAAGGATAGACTGTGATAGACAAAGTGCAATTTTCTTGGCAAAGAAACCCGCATATCATTCAAAGACAAAGCACATTGATTTTTAGTATCACTTTGTGAAGGATATGATAGAAGAGAAAAAGGTGTTGCTAGTAAAGGTGGACACTTTGAAGAATACTGCAGATGCATTGACAAAATCTATGAGCTCTAAGAAGTTCTCTTGGTGTAGAGATACAATGGGCGTTTCAGGGATGGAAAAATGACTAAGCTCTCTTGTGGCCCCCTAAGGAAAGAAAACAACAAGTGGGAGAATGTTGGGTTGTGTTATATTCTTTCCACGACTAGCCCATGTAGTTAACTGAGGGTTAGAGGGGGAAAGGTCACAGGGAGTTTGAGGGGTACCCGTAACCCCACGGTTTTGGTTTTGGACCCTATGTTAGTTTGGGTGAACCCACCTATGGTTTTGTGCATGATTTCCACACATGTGTTTTGGAGGCGATGGTTTTCCGTCCATGGTATTGGATGCGATGGTTTTCGGTCCATGGTATTGGATGCTTCGACATGTATAAATATGTATTGTAACATTGAAAGGAACATAATGAAAAATCAAGCTAGTAGTCCCGGTTTTGGGATCCAGGGGAAAAATCTCTGTGTATATGTGTTTTATGTGTTATGCTCTCACATTGTTTATTTTCTGTGTTTTATAATTTGTATGTATGTAATTTTTGTATGGGGTTAAAACCTACAGCACTATGGTGTTGGTCATCTTTGCACGTAGTAGCTTCTCTGCTGCTGATGTACCTATTGCGTTGTAGGTGGCTATGGTTCCTTCCTGTGGGGGCCACACCTGTAGTTGTTGTAGCTATGCCCTTAGGGCCCCCAACACAATCTGCTACTCCAACATGGCTTCCTGGAGCGCTTCCTTGGTGACCTCGCAAACTGTGTCGCCAATATCATAGAGGTTGCCTTATGTTAACGTGATTAAGTCAATGGCCAATTTGTATGCCTTGACCTTTTTTCGTGGACCTGATCTCTCTGTGGCGTGTAGCCTTTTCCGCTGGGTGGAAGTTGTGCCTGGGTCTACACCTTCTTCTGTGTCCTTTGCTCCCTATCCTGTAGACAAGTTTTGTCCCTCCTTGTCTTGCGTGGTGCTGGCCCCTGTTGCCTGCACTATTGCTACTTCTTCGGCTACCTTTGCCTACTCTACGACTGCCCTTGCTGCCTCGTGGACAACCCTTACCTCTGCAACTACTTTCTCATTGTGCCTTTTCTCGTCCAACTTCATGACCCGCAACTTAGCTGCATCCTTCTGTTTCTGTGCTGCTTTTCTATCCATCTCCACTAGATCTAGGGTACGCCACTCGAGGGGGCATGATTCTAGCACTGAAAAGATCGCATCATCAATGGCGATGAAGGGGAGCTTGGTCCATTGTTGCACTGGGTCCTTACGCTCCTTAATGTACACATTATGCATGTCCACCTTGAATTCTGCAAAGCTCCATAGACTTTTGTACACTGTGGGGGACAGGCGCAGTCGTCTATTGATCCACATATAGATGCTTGCCTCCGTGAGCACCCAGAAGATCTTTGTCTTGCGAATCTACTTTCTGTCCTTGGTGGCCCAAAGCGACACGTACTTTGCAGCCTCTAGTAGGTCCTCCTCAATTCTAGGGAACTAATTGTCCTTGGGCAGTTCCCCTGTTACGAGTAAAATGGACAAAAGAAACCACGCGTAGTGGAAGGTCTTGCCCTACTCATAAGATTCCTTGCAGTTGATCAAGAACTCCTCGCACAGGAACTCGGCCTAGTTAAATTGGACCCCCTATATGCATTGTTCTGCCAATGCAACTACCGGCATTGGTACCTCATCTTCGTAGCATTTTATCATCACTTTCCCAACCAAGAGTTGGGTGGCTATGCGTACCCCTTTATCTTTGGTGCTGTTGATTGCGTAACCCCTCTTTTTCTTCTCAAGTTTGTATTTTTTCTTCGTGGCCTCTACGAGCGCCAAATCTCCACTTTTTCCTACTATCACCATGGGGTCCTTTCCCTTATAGGGGAGCCAGGAAATCTTATGGATGAGATCCGCAGTGATGGGAATAGGCTCCTCCAACCATAAGTACCCATCGTGCACCAGGCAAAGTAGCTGCCTGATGACAAAATTAGTGATAGGTGTGCAGTGAAAGTGTGGAATCCATAGTAGATGAAGTAATTCGGCCTTCTCCACACTACACAACTATTTATGTAGCTCTATTGTTGTGACTGAGCCCTCCATGCTCTACTTCATGAGGCTCTCCATCTCTAAGTGTGGGAACTTTTCACTGTCCATGAGGTCCCAATCTTCAAACTTCATTGTGGGCATGCGCCCAAGGTACAAGCCCTCAAACATAATTCCATCGGGGAGGAGCGGGGTTTGGAGTGTGCTCTTAGTGGCATCTAAGTCCTTGGGTATCTTAGCTTTCCCTTTTCACGGAGGGAGGTACTTAGGAAATTTCACTGCAGAGTGCACTGGCTGGATGTCCTCTTCCATGTCTTCTACTACCTCTATCTCATCGATGAAAGCCTGTAGGTCCTCCTCCTTGTCATCTGTCTCAATGGTGTTAGCCTTGCCCTTTTCTTCCATTGAGAGTTTACCGAACCATGGATTCCTCAGGGACATGCAAACTAGTCCCACTACCTCCTTATCTTTCGTGGGCCTCAGCATCTCAGGTGATTTCAGGATTTCCGGCACGACCCCTGTGTCTCCAGGAACATCATGTACTGTGGGGTTCTGCGTGGCCTCGTTGGTGGTTCCTTCCGCCGAACCCAAAACTCTCTTGGTAGTCATCATTATGTTTGAGCTATCTGTGGCTGTTCGTGAACTTTGAGGCTCAAATGTTGCTCGGCGCTCCACACTCTATGCTTTAATCAACTTTTCAAATCTCAAATGAACAAGTGTTGTCTCGTGGTTATCCCTTGGAATTTTATAGCACCTTTTGAATTCAAATTCGACTGTTCCCCCCATTTCTGGGCCATCAATGTTTTCTTGGCGGTAGATTGCCCCAAATCTTGCCCTTAATTCGTGTCTTAAATGCCCGTCGCCCACTCCCTTTTGCCTTAAATTGGAGATCTTGTCATGAATAGTGACACCAACAATTACTTCCAAGCCTACCTGCACGACAGCATAGCCCCTGTGCAAGTGCGAACCTTGTGTCATGTTGATTATGCACACACCTTCCTCATCGCGCAGCTCCCAAACAGACTCTTTTATAGTCCCACACTCTCTTTCAACTGCCTGGAGTGCTGAGACTATGCTCCTTATGGCTAGTCAGGTGGTCACACCACCTGTGCGAGACTTCAACTCAACTTTAGGCATAGTCCGTGGAAATTCCTCAATCGCCTTTACGACATGCAGCACCGCGTGTTCTATTGCGTATAGTGCGCTCCCCTCATTACTTTGTTTGGTGAGGTGCAGTCATAACCATGGCAGCAGAGTCATAAATTCTCAGTGACAATCTTCTAATGTAGTGGTACGATCATCCATATCTTGTCTTGTCATCCTTGGGTTATTGACGAGACATGCTTGCATGATCTCGTTTTCAAGCCTCTTGATCTCAACATCCATGAAGATGATTTTATTCCTCAATCGTACCCTGTCCTTTTTGAGTTCGCGAAGTCTAAGGTTCCCTCGCTAGATGGCTTCCTGAATCCTTATATGTTCAACCTCAAGTAGATGTGTGATTTTGTCCTCCTGGTCATCGTGCACTGTCACCAGTGCGAGGCCTAGTACGTGTGGATTCCCTTTTGTATTTTCTTCAGTAATTATGGTCTCCACCCTATTCCACACCTTTGGAATCCTTTCCGTGTTCATGGTTTTGCACATGGTCCAGTAGGTCCATCGAATTGTTGGCACGCGCAGGTCCTAATCAGTTCGTCTTGCCTAGTGAACCTTGTTCAGTACTTCGCACACCCTATCAAAGGCTTTGTATGGAGAATTAGTAGCAGGAATCGCCTTTCCTACTGCTGTGGTTTGTTCCTCTTCTCTATTATAGGGGTGGTGTGCGCTTGTGCAGGCTATACAGAATATGTCTGTACCCATCGGGAAAGGTTTGTGCGGAGGTTGTTCCGCTCCTAATGATTGGCTTTCGTCCAGAGTTGGGGTCTTCTAAAACATAGGCGCATCATCCTTCTACATTTTTGCCAGTCTTCAAAATTTCCTTGATATATACCCCACCACCGTGCAGGAGTTGCGCACAGTGCCCACTTCAGCGCGTCAAACTGCTACTGTTCTGGTACTACCTTATCAAATTTGTTCATAAATTCATCCACCATTGTTAATCCATCGTATGTTGGTAGCTCCCTTGCCTCTGTTGTCACGCAACACAATGGTCTAATCATCATGTTGCAATTCAACGTTGTTACTTCGTGCAGTTGATTCTGCCATTGTTCTAATTCTTCATCTGAATTTGAAGTGCAAGAGCTTTCGCACTCCCATGAAATCCTTCCATCTGCAGTCGAATTCACCCAATCCTATTCTCGCACAGTTATCTTGTAAATAAAATTGAGATCGTCATCACTATCATCGTCGTGCATTGGTTCAGTGTATCGTGCTCCTTCGGCTGGATCTAGCAGTACTACTACGCATAGTGACTTTTTCTCAAAGATCATTTTTCACTTCTTTAGATTTATGACTCCATTCATATCGGTGGCCCAGTCTATTCCTAGCAACATGGGATAGGGATTACTATCATCGAAAATCTCTATCACTTCAAAATCCACCTGTGCGCTCGCACCTTCAATATCGATTGTTACTCGTTGCAATCTTCCCATGGGAAAACTCTACTATTGGTTCGCCATTCGTAACTAAATAGGGGATCATTGTAGCGTGGGTCTACCCATGTGTTCCCATGTTCTCTTTGGTAGTACATTTGCATCCAAACCCAGATCCAAGATTACCTGATCCATTTCATACTCGCTGATTTGTGCAGTCAACCTCATTTCCCTTCCTGTGTGCAATGCATGCTTTCCAAGTTTCCGGACCACGCGTGGTTCTCCTGACCCCGTGGACCTAGTGGTAAGTTCTTGTAGTCCTTTGACTACCTTGCTGTCATGCAACAATTTCATGCATGTCTCTAGAAAGTTAGTGAGCATTGAAGGATCCATCCCTAGTTCTAGTTGATCCTTACTACCTGAAGTGGAGGCCTCCGTGAAGCTCTTCTTCGCTTCCATGAATGTCTCCTTCATGCTTTCTAAATCAAACTCGGGTTCCTTTGTAGGAGCCTTGCGAACCCACACACTTTCTTCTGGCTACTTCCCTTTATCATCTCCCGTGGCATTACCGCTCCTAAGCATCATGTTTATATTCGGGTCTTCTTCACGTAGTTCAGACCTCATCATCTCTAAATTATGAGTCAGAGGGGTTTGGAGTACCCCCTTTTCGCACATCCTTACTATCAACTAAGGGTAGTCTTCTGCCTCATGATCAAACTGAGTACAGTACCAACATGATGTCCTTGTCAGGTTTGTACAATCATGGGCATAATGCCTTAGCCCTTCGCAATTGTAACAAATTAGTTGTCCACGACCCCTTCCTAGTCCCATTCCACCTCGACCTCGACTGCGCCCCTGAAATCCAGTGCATGCCATCCCTACATTTGGGTCGAGGGCTTGTGTTTCAGTTTGCACCCAGTAGGCAGGAGTCTGATCCATCATTAGTTCGTAGCTTCGACAGGTGCATTCATCATGGCCTACTGACCTGCAAAAATTACAAAACAATTGTTGGGACGTCTGCATATACTTCTACAATAGATGACAATTATCCGTGGTGTGTTTTCCACCTATCTAACAGATCACACACCATAGTGCAAACACCATGCTCAGCCCTGTCGGTGCCTCTGGTCTTAACGGAATCGGCCCTCCTCCTATCAAGTAGTTCACGAACAATGGACAATGGTCCTTGTCATGCCCTTGACCTTTGCATTTTATGCACCATACTTCCTCATGCACCTCTAGCCGAGGTGTCCTATCCTGTTTCAAACTTTGCATTTCTAGACACAGATTCTGCAATTGCGTGTGGATTTGTTGGACTCCCAACCCAAGATCTTGTATAGGGGTCTCATGTAATCTCATAGCCATCTCCAACGCTTCAGCCTGGGTGGAAAGTTTTTGTTGTGACAGCGCCGTCCTTAAGTGTGGCGTAAGTGATTCCACAAACCATGCGCGATTTTTTCCATCAGTCAATGTCATATTGGCTTCGTGAATCATACTCTTCATTCTTTGGTCCAAGTTCCAGGGGGGTCTCACCCGGGAGCATTGCGATCTCCTTAAACTCGATGATTGGTTGTGTTTCTGATTTTGGCCTACTAAATTCCCTATTTAGTGTGACCTGGATCTCTACAATTCTTGCGATTGAGTGGTCATTAGAATGCTTGATATACCATGTTAATGCGCGATCCTGCAACGTGCTCACTAGCGTAGCCTTTTTAATATTGTCATCCACCACACCTTGTGCTTCCCACATGGCTCTTACCACGAACCAGAATTGGTTTGGATCTTCATTCCCTACTCCTCTAAATATCGGTAGTTTGATCACACTCACCATACTGAACTGTGGTGGTGGCAGAGGTGGGGTGGGTGGAGATGGAGGTGAGGAGGTTGAGATGGGTGGTGGTGTGGGTGGAGGGGGTAAACGCGGAATACGTTGCCTTATCAGACTGACTGCACTTCTCGGAGAAAATTTCGCAAGCTCTTCCTTGCTTTCCCGCGAGGGTGAAATTAAGGGACTGGTTTCCAACTCTTCACTACTTTTGCTTCTGTATATCTCCCCGCTTCGCATAGTCCAAAACATTAATTTATTCGCATAACCTTCTTTTCACACAATAGCATCTCAATCCAAGTGTTCAAATATTTAATATACTTACCTCGCGGTCCCTTAAGAAAACATCGCTCCGCCTCACTGTAACTGAGGGTCGTGTCTACCACGAACTCAGTGATAAATCCTCCTATTATTTGGTCGAGCCAATGGTCCATAGCTCGCACGATCTTATCTCCTGCTGCTTCTAGTCTGCACACTAATTCTAGAATCCACACTATTGGTTTGTCAAGCCTACACCTTCCCTGGCTGTCTGCTAACTTCGCGATCCAATCATACAGCTCAGAAGGAAAGGATGCAAAGAAAATTTCGTGGATTTCTGTATACAAGTAGCACTCCAACCACTATTCCTTAGATACTCGCGAATTTCTATTTTCCTGCACCACGAAATCGTGAATCTTCTTGTCCAACCACTCTTCAATTTCTTTCTTTGTTGGATTCTAGTGGCACAAAATTAGACATCCCTTATGCAGATCTCGATCTTGGCAACAGAACCATTTGTTGGCTTGTATGGGCCTGAACCAGGTTCAGAGGTGATTTAGCCAAGCAAATCCTGGTACTACTGGCCCTTTCAGCAATAGCCCATAGAGCGCTGATTGAGGTCTCACCCAAAGTAGTATGGGAGGGTGCTAGAACCAGGTTTCCGCACCCTGGGTATGTCTAATGAGCTTCTGGAGGTCTGCAGTTTGACCCTGCGCACACGTTGCTACGCACACTTACTATCCCTTCGCACCCTGCGGTGTTTCTTCCACACAACCCGTATAATACCCAAGTTCATTGTTATTTAATCTGTTATTACCTGATTACTTAACTTTTTGTGTAAGACTGATGATTATTACAACATATTCATCAATCATATCAGTGCGCATGATAAATAAAACAGTATAAACGTAAAGAAGGAAATGTATAGCAGATACACAGAAATTGAATCAACTTCTCTTTATTATCCTTCGATCCATATTACAGACTCGACACCGCCCTGCGCACTCAGCTGCAGAGCCTCTTCCTACTACTACGACCCAATACACTTAGACTCCTACTCTAAGCTCGAACAATTTGTACTCTTTTCTCTATTCCTTCCTAGCTATCTTTACAACTTAGAGCCTTGCTCTATTTATACAATCCCATGGTCTACTGATCATGGGTAGGCCACCATGACTTTACATTACATTGCAATACTTTAGGGTGAATAGCCCTATGACTCAACTTATACTTCACGCTCCGAACCCAGAATTCATGGAGTTTTAAAAAACCTTTGACCAAAACTTGGGCTTTGAGCCTCAAAACATGCTGTGGGAGGATTCCATGCCCAACACCAAACATTCTCTAGACCTCGCCAGAACTTCTCCAGAGCTCGCAAGACCTGCAACCAAACTTAGAAAACATGAAAAAAATAGCAAATTAGCCAATGGCATAAATATACAAAGACAATTTGAAAAAAAAACCATAAAAACCTGTAAATTTACCTTCGACCTCGAACTGGCTAGAAATTAGTACTGGCTCCTTCCCAAACAACAGGTTGCGCGAATGAAACAATGACCAAGGTATTTGTAAACCCTAGGTGGTCTAGAACGAACAATAACAACTGCATATGTAAACCTCTGACCCCATAGAGTGTTCAACAATAGCAACAGAATTAAACCCCCCTTAAAACAGGTGACACAACAAATCCCTAAACCCTGAACAACATTAGCAGGCGGAATGAAACAACCACAACAGAAACCATGTTCCGTTAATGAGCATGTGCAAGAAAACTAGTTGGGTTAGTAGGTCAACAATGGTAGACAAGGCGCATAGGTAATGGAGTCGTCCCATGCCATCATCGGTGGAGCGCTTCATCCACACACCAGACCCGAACAAGATAACATGGAGCAAAACACACATCACAACAAACAGGTGGAAACAAATAGGTAAAGGTGTTTAACTATGGTTTTTAATTACTTCCACCCACCACAACACGTGGCAGGAGACTTCGGGCAGGTGTCGTACACCGAGGGCTGGCGTCCACATGCCCAATGCTGAGGTGGAGGGGAGGGCACACAGGTAATGGTGTTCCTCCCCTATATATTATAATTTAGTTGTCAAATCAGTATAGAACAATAGTGACCAACCTCTATCCACTAATACGGATTTATTCATCATTGTTATTTAAAGAAAATCATAATTACTTGTTAGTGGTTTGTAAGGCAATAGGATTTCACTTTTCCTAGATGCATTTGGTGGTTTGGATGGGAATATGTTTTCACTCTTGCTAGATGCATTTGGTAGTTTGCAAGGGAATAAGTTTCACTCATGCCAAATGCCTATGTGTCTTGGACAATTAACATGTTTCCTTACTTCTAAAGAAGACTAACCATTTTCACTACTGCCAAATGCCTATGTGTCTTGAACAGTTAACATGTTTCCTTACTTCTAAAGAAGACTAGCCCTTAACCAAGCATAAGCACTTTTAGGACATACACCAGCCTCATTTTAAATTTAGTATATATAGAAAAGAGTGTTTGAAATTTAAAAATTAATTAAATTTTATTTAAATTGTAGAAATTTTAATATTTTTATTATCAAATTATTATAATTTATGTAAAATTTAAGAGATAAAATTATTTTAAAAAATTGTTGTAAATTTGTTTTTATTACATTATACTAGATTATTTAATATTTATAATTCTTTTGTTGTGGTTTGTATTGGAAATCAAAACAAGTATTAAAGTTAATGTATTTTATCTCAAAAGTTCATATACTAATAGGATACATACAAAAAGGATTACTCACCCAAATTTTATTATGCAATATATTATGTCACAATATCTCTATTACAATCTTGATAAATTTCAATTGAAGTAAAAAAATTATAAATTATTGAAACCATAAAAAAGATGTGGAAATATCAATATTACCTAGAATGATGGGATTGACTAAAGATGCAGGATTTGGTTTATTTTAGAATTGTTTCTCATTATATCCCAAATCTTCATGTTTTTTCCCAACAAATTACTTATAAATTAATCTTTATATATTGTAAATATATTTTTTTGTAATTTGGATTTGTATTTAATATGTATACTAAATAGGAGTTAGTTTATGTGGAGAAAGTCCTAAAATAAATGAAAAAAAACACTAAACTTTATATATAGAAATTTATTGACAAAGCAATTTATTAACCACGGAAAAAAGTTAAATTTATGGAAATTTTTAAATATTATATGTAAGTAAATTATTTAAATTTAAAAAATAAATGATTATGAATTTTTTAATGGATTATTAATTAATATAAAGATAAATACCATCCTAGATCCATCTTAATTCTGGATCTACCAAGCATTGAGAGAGATCAAATACTTTTTTCACTCTAAAAGATGTTTGCATATCAAGGAATTTGATCCCTCTTAGGGCATGGTAGATCGAAAGTTAAGATGGATCTAGGCTAGTTTAATTTCCCCCTTTAAATAGGCTATATTCTGGAGTTCTGGAAGAGCATCTCATGTAGCCGCATCAGTTAGGAGAGCTATGGAAAATAAGGAAGGAGAAGCTCTGGTCGGCAATAATGGCATTCATAAGGTGTTGTATCTCTATCATTGAAATTGCCAATAGTGAGAAGAATGTTATGCTTGTATGATAGTTTCTCTCAAGGACAGGTAGTATTTCTCTAGAGTGTAGCCACGGGCCTTTTGAACATATACTCTCCCTGTTACTGCTTCCTGCTAAGGAGTTAATATTCTTTCATTTTTACCATCTGGAGGTGCTTCTTTGGACTTTTAGTGGAGCACACTTCATATTAGTTAATGACCTATCCTCCTTGTGGTTTTCGGGAGGGAATGCTCTATACTTCATGTGTAGTCCTAATAGGTCTTTCGCAGGATTTTAGACTCATGAATGGTTCAATATCGAGGTCTTTATTCGAGAGTTTTTGAATATATATGCTTTGAGGATACTATGTACTTTGCTGGTATTTCTCCAGGCTCTATACTTCCACACATCTCATTGGGATGTTTAATTACCCCACTCTAGAGATACTTCAAATGGGTCTGATCTTG
Organism: Pinus taeda; assembly: GCA_000404065.3. Taxonomy (NCBI): domain Eukaryota; kingdom Viridiplantae; phylum Streptophyta; class Pinopsida; order Pinales; family Pinaceae; genus Pinus; species Pinus taeda. The sequence continues at coordinate 15,914 of APFE031558312.1, forward strand.
ATTGCGAATCTCTTCATACTATATCTTATTATCATAGAACACACCAAATATAGGTGTCGAAGACCAAATGTTCAGGTGGAAGGGTTTTCTAAAGCTCATAAAACTGGCGGAAGACAATGAACTTGAGGTTCCCCCAAACCAGTTGAAGTTATATTACTTTTGGAAGAAATGGTTAGGTACATTTTACATTTCACATCCATGGAAAGAACTTAGTTTCAGATGATGTCACAAATGGTGAAAGTGTTGGGGGTGTTGGTGTTGTTGCTACTATGAATAGTTATCCTTTCACCATACATGGCCATAAGTTTCACCACTTCTGCCTGGTGCAATGCTGCTTGCATGAACTAAACTTGGTGGGGGGTGGCGTACTTTGGATTTACGGTAGGCAAACAAGAATCACTAATTTTCGAGGAGATTTGAAAGAAATTCTCGATCATCTAGAAACAGGTCATTCACTGTAACAAGTGATTTTGGGCGGATTTGATATCTCTAGTTTTGGTGATCCGAATAGAAAATGGTATAAATCCATGGTATTCATCCACCCATGTTATTCATTCACCCATGGAATTTATCCATGGTATTGTAAGTGGCATCCACCCATGGTATTCATTTACCCATGGTATTTTCCCATGGTATTGTGACATCCACCCATGGTATTCATTCACCCATGGAATTTCCCTGTGGTATTGTAACCGAAAAAGGCTATAAGTAACTAGTCACATTTTGTAAAAGGACAGATGGTCCACCACAATGTAGCTTTTACAATTATTATCTGTTTTAATAAGAGTTTCTTTGTGGTTTTATTTACTGTGTTCTCTCATTTTCTTGTTGGCATTATAGTTTTTTGGATCTTGGGGGCCTCCCCCGAGGATCTAGATCAGCGATATCAGAGTAGTTAATGATTCCATGGGAATGAGGGTTTGATTCATACTTCAATTTCAAATTTTTGTAGAAATATTCAACAAACTTTAGGCATGTACTACGACCTCCACGAAACAATTTCTTGGGCAAAGCAGGAATATTTTTATTTTTTCATTTTTTTGCATGAATTTTTTTGGGTGGCAAGTTTGCAAATCAGATCTGAAACGTTTGGTGCAAAATTTACAAAAAAAAAATAATAGATCTGGATTCCTTGTGAAAAAATACCAAACTTTAGAAAAGAATTCAACCGAATTAGAATCTGGATGAGGGAGATATCACTGATTTAAAATCAACTATGTTGTAAAAAAATTGTGATGACAACTAGTGGACGACCGAATATCCTATCATTTTTTATAGTTTATGTGTAGAATTTGAGAAAAATGATTGCATATCTGAGCTCCTCTTGAAAAATCACCCAATTTCAAAAAAAAATGGGTCGAACTGGAGCTCGTATGTGGGAGATATCGTTGATTTAAAATCAACTATTTTTTCAGAACTTTTGTGACAGCAGAACAATTGCAGCGTGAATCTAAGATTCCAGAGTGCCTAGATAAGGATTTCCAACACATGGGAAGATGCATAATGGTCATTATGTTTCCAAAAATAGGTTATAATAAAGATTCTGAGTTATATTTATAGAGTTATGCATATTTTAAATATGGAGTAGCACTCAGAGCGGGCTCCCTTTGGAGACATGCCCTCCCACCCCACTTTAGTAGGAACCTACATCACATTTATCAATTTCAGCATAGCAGCATCCAACTTGGGTTCTTTGGAGACGTGCCCTCCCAGCCCAGGCTATGTAGGCACCTGCTATTTCATCAACAATCAACATCACGGTTATGGGCCAACCGCACAAAATCCTTGTCATCGAACTCCATTTGCTAGGTCGCACATTGTTAGTATCACAGTTGTCATAAGCATTATAGGGTATCTCTATCCTCGAATCTTTTTTTTTCATGGTTATGGGTCATCCACAAACCCACACTTCATTGAAGTCCATTTGCTAGGTTGCACATTGTCAATATCATAGTTGTCACAAGCATTACAAGGTATCTCTATCCTCGGATCTTTGTTCATCATGGTTATGGGTCATCCACAGACCCACACCTCATCGAATTCCTTTTGCTAGGCCACACATTGTCAGTATCACAGTTGGTCACAAGCATTACATGGTATCTCTATCCTCGAATCTTCGTTCATCATGGTTATGGGTTAACCATATAAAACCCTTCTCTTCAGTGGCTCTTCATATTCAACGAAGGCTTTGCAGGAGGGAACTTCACGCAATGGGGACCATTTCTTCTTAAGGAGGAAAGAATGATTCGAATAGAAAATGGCATCAACCCATGGTATTCATCCACCCATGTTATTCATCCACCCATGGTATTTATCCACCCATGGTATTTTAAGTGGCATCTACCCATGGTATTCATTAACCTATGGTATTTATTCACCCATGGAAATTACCCATGGTATTGTAACTGAAAAAGGCTATAAGTAACAAGTCACACTTTGTAAAAGGACAGATGGTCCACCACAATGTAGCTTTTACAATTATTCTTTGTTTTAATAAAAAGTTTCTTTGTGGTTTTATTTATTGTGTGTTCTCCCTTTTTCTTGTTGGAATTGCAATTTTTCAGATCTTGGGGGCCTCCCCCCAAGATCCATTTCAATTTTTTAGATCTTGGGGGCCTCCCCCAGGATTCAAATCATTTGGGGTGACAAACTCATTGAAATCCAGGAATTTTATTACGTAGTTGGTGGAATTTAATTGCACGATTGGTACATAGGTTTTTTATATTCTTCCACCTTTGATATTTGGTGGCTTCTGGGCTATATCCACATTGGGTTGTGGTTTTAGTACTGTATTCCATTTATTTTTTATTGACACTATCCTTGCATGCTTATGGTCCATATTGGGAAACGATGGTATTTCTAATCCCTATTCTATATCGATGAGGAGTGGAATATTTACTTCTTCTGACAGGACCATTTCTCAGGACTAAGATTGGACTTCTCTCTTTACTTTAACCTGCCTACCCTCCTAGTGTTATTATCCCCGACCTTTCTATTCTCATGTCCCAATCACCTATATCCCACATCATATTAGGGATTTCCACCCCTTGTCCGAGCATACTCCATTTATTCCTCTTTGTCCAAATAGCTCACCTATCTTACTATGTTGCCTCCCTGGACGCTGACGTGTCTGCACATGAAGCATATATCCATGCCACCCTTGTTATAGAAAACATACATCCCCCACATCACTCTCTGGTACCCCTCCATTTACACATTGGCATCTCAAACCTTCCACCTTTTGGTGAATTCTTCATAGGTGGTGCGCATGCAGCATCCGGGTCTTCTGATCACACATCTCAGCAGGGCAGTGAATGGCTTGGAACGTGAGCTCATGGAAAACCCATCAACCCTTCCTCTGCCACAAAACTTCTCAACATTGGTTATGATGTAATGTGGGATCCTGTGACTATCCTGCAGAAGAGAACTCTAGTGGGAAGGTGGTTTTTTTCAGACATGAAAGAGCACAACATGCAGCTATGGGTAAAAAAAACCTAGACTTCTATTCATGGTTATTCACCAAAGGTGGGCAGACTTATGAATGACTGGTTCATATTTCATTTCTTGCACCACGAACACTCTGAATGTATTAGACGCATTCCCTGGGTTCGTGGATGCAAATTCCTACTTCTCCACAACTGATATGTGGGGTTCAATCCATTGAGAGACACACTGAGGAATAATTTTGTCTGGGTAAAACTTACAGGTCTTCCCCTGGATTTCTAGACTCGCAGGATTTTCATCATGATAGGAAACTCTATCGGTCGATTTTTATATGTCAATCCTAAATGTATGGTTGCCAATTATAAACGGGTTTCCTAGATCCTCGCGGAACTAGGTTTCTCTGGTGGACTTCTTGGACTGATTGATTTGGCTTGGGGCTATATTGTTCATCACCAACATCTGGATTACTAGTGTATCCCTTTTAGATTTTTGTTATGCCACCGCATTGGACACCTACTGGAAAATTGTCTGAGAAGATTCACACATATCGGGCTTCAAAGGAGACGAGGTAGTGGGCGCCGAAAAGACAAGGTGGAAATTATACAAGGTCAGTTGGAAAAATCAAGTACCGTCAATTTCTCTGAGAAATATCCTGCATTTTTTATATTCCCTCTTCCTTTCCTTGCATCTCTCCTCACCCTTCCCCTCACCCTGCTCCACCTCACCGCTATCTCTATTCAAAGCACTCTTCTCTCATTCCCTCACAGTCGCATCTTCCTCCTTCCCATGATCTGTTGGTTACAAAATCATCACATGATACGCTCCTGTCAGGCCACCCTTTCGACATCCCATGGTGAGCTCATACTCCCCCTCTCCCTGAGTGTTCATCCCTTCCTCCCTTTATTACTTCTTCCCCTCGATCTCCCTCTCAGTCGAGGTCGTTGGCTGACTTTTCCCCTCACAGTTTTGTAGCCAACAATTTAGATTTTCTCATGGTCAATCCAGCTTTAGACCTGGCATCACTATTTGTCCATGAAGGCCCCTATCGTTCTCCTATTTCTATCGGCACTAATTTTTCTTGTAATGTCACTATCCGAAAGAAGGGGAAATGTGGACATCAGATCCTCAATCTCCTGGATTCCAATGGACTTCGTGACATCCATATCACATTTCTATTTACTCAGGCCTTTAGAGACACATCACCCGATGTCGTGTTTATGCGATGAATTGCCTCTCACTGAACTTGCGTGGCTTGGGGAACCACTCCAAACTCCTTTCCCTCAAACACCTTTTCAATATTTCTCACCCATTTTTTATTCTTTTATAGGAGACGATGATTGCTACTGATGAAGTTTACACATATTTCTACAAAAATTTCTCGGACTGGCATATGGTAGTTGTAAATTCAAATGGTCTATCTAGTGGTATGGTTGCACTTTGGGACCCCATATGGACCACCATGTCTGCTTATAAATTCCTCGGAGGCATTATTCTAACTGGTTATTTTTAGGGTCATCCATCAAGACTACACATTCTCAATTATATGCCCCATATAACAACAAATACTCATTCTGGAAGCGTATGGATGATTGTGATATACTCAAAATCGGGTCTTTGATTATGGCAGGTGATTTCAATGCAGTTCTATCTAGGGAGGAATGTTGGGGAGTCCAGAATTGGGTAGATCCCCTTGCTAATCATTTATGCCAGCTCTTCAAGTCCAACCATTTATGAGATATTAGTCCCCTCACTTTGACCGCTACCTAGCACAATGATCGTGTGGGTGACGCACACATTGGCAAAAGACTAGACTATTTTTTAGTTCATGAAAACTTGCTAGATAGGCTAGGATGTATGCGATCATGGGTATAAAATCTTTGATATCTGACCACATGCATATTGTATTACAGTGGAGGTTGAAGCACCCTCGCTTGGGCATATCATTAAAATTCAACAGAATCTAGTTGTAGGATGTGGAGTTCATTTCTCTGGTTAACAATTTTTGGAGGGCACACACTCGGGAGGAAGGAAAATCCTTGATGCAGTATCAGAGTTAGGGTGTGGGAAAGAGATAAGAAAAAATTTATGTCATTGGAATTGAAGGATCTAACTATGGAAATTGAAAATATTTATAATTTGGTGGAGAGGGGTAATTCATATGAAAACATTTGGGACAAACTCAAAACATTGGAGTGCAGGAAGCGACATATTTTTCACATTCAAGAAGCGACCTAGAGACTAAAGAGAAGAGCCCTTTGTTTGCGGGAAGGCAACTAAAACACAAATTACTTTCATAGATATGAAAACCAAAGAAAAAATGAAAATACTATATGGAAAATTTAGAGATAGAATGGGTAAGTAGCATATACCATTGAGGAGTTCCAAAGGGAAGTTGTACACCATTTCCAAACCTTTTTTCAGAAGTGTCCCGAAAATTATATTGAGGAACAGATTTGGGTTTGAATGACTACCCACATTTGTTCAATGAGGAGTTGAAGGAGGAAATATACAAACCGGTCACATCAGATGAAATTCTACAAGTACTGAAATCTTTTGCAAAGGATAAAAGTTTGAGTCTGGACAGGTGAACAGTCAAATTCTTCCTTCATTTATTTGATTTGGTTGGGGTGATATTGTTAAATATGGTGGAAGAATCATGGTCTCTGTGGTGTGTTACTACAGCTATAAATTCCACTTTTGTTGCTTTGATTCCTAAAGTATTTGCCACTTCTACTTTTCTTGACCACGAACCCATATGTCTATGCAACTTAACATACAAGCACATCTCCAAAATCATTTTGGAACACATCAAAGGAACTCTCTCACTCCACATATCATGTGAACAATCAGGTTTCCTTCATAACACGCAAATACATGATGTTGTAGCCACCGCTTAGGAGGTTATAACTCTATTCTTACCAGAAAGATGAAGGCACTTGTGATGAAAGTGGATCTCTAGAAAGAATATGACTGTGTAGACTTGACCTTCCTACGACTCATTCTTACTAAGATTGGCCTATATGTTACTATTGTAGAATGGATCATGGTGTATGTAACATCGGCACATTTCGTGGTAGTGATCAATGGCTAGTGACCAATGGCCATCCCTCAAATTTCTTCAGTGCTGGCAGGGAACTTCATCGGGGATGTTCACTTTCACCCTTATTATTCATATTGATGATGGACTGCCTTAGCCTTAAGATTAAGTCAGTTGTTTTAGGGGGTCATTTTAATGGCATAATATTGGCAACAAGTATTAAGATCTCACATTATTTCTTTGTGGACAACATTTTAGCTTTTGGAATGATTTCCCACCCACAATGGAGGTTGCTCCATAACATTTTACAGTGTTTTGGGGATGCTTCTAGTATGAAGGCAAATGAAGGAAAATCATTTATATTATATTCAGCAGGAGATCCTAGGGAGATAATGAGATTGTGAGTATGTTTAATTCCCAACCACATACATTATATGATGGCCTCACATACATGGGATTCTGGATTAAGCCAAATAGGTATAAAGTTTCAAATTGGCTTTGGGTAATAGACAAATAAGTGGTTGGGCGCATGGGTGTTTGTCTCTGGGAGGTAGATATATTTTGGTACAAGTTGTATTTCAATAGTTGGTTGTATACTGGGCACAATTGTACATCATTCCCACAACTATCATCAATAATATCAAAAAAATTATGGTACAATTTATATCATCTAGGAGGGAGGATATCCACAAATGTCACCTGACCAAATGGGATGGTATAACTATTCCTAAAGATCATGGTGGCTGGGGCATTTTAGACATCAATGTATTCGGGCGGGATCTTATCATTAAATCAATGTGGCAAGGTTTTTTCAAGGAGGGTATATGGAGATATATTGTTGCAACAAAATACTTATAGAACAGGAGGGTAGAAGACTAGATCAGATTGGGACTAATTGGAAACAATACGGGATACTATATATGGAGATGCTTCCAAAAGGTGAAAGATATGTTTCTGCAAAGAATATGTTGGACTTTTGGGGGAGGGAATCATATACTGATCGGGATTGATAGTATCAAGGAAGTCGACGTTACTCATAAATTAACAAGGGAATTGATTCATTGCCTTGACCTAAGAGGTATTTTCATGTTAGAATAGGCCATTATCAGATGGAATGGGTGCTCTCCAATTTGGAAACGAGCGGAGATGTTGGGACTGACTGGCATTTATGCTACTGAGTGGGAGATGTATATTCAAAATCTTAGGCTCACGGGACTTTACAAATATGATGCTAGGGAATCTCTCACCTAGGCTAGAAAGATATGATCCAATCTAGTTGATGTGGCAGAAAATTACACATATTTCATTCTTTCTCATCGTGATCTACATCAACCTTGTTGGTTTTTTTTGGTCTAGAAAATCGACATCCCTAATAAAATCATCCTTTTTAACTAACTGACATGGAGAAATAAGAACTTTACCTAGGAGAATTTATGTAAGAGGGGATTTAATGGGCTTGGGAGATGCCCCCCTGTGCAGGACATCTACTGAAAATAACACTCATTTGTTCTTTAAATGCTCGATCACAACCTATGTCTGGAATGGAATATACACTGCTTTAAATCTTCCTTGCATGAATTTTAGAAACATTGTCGACTATTATTTATGGTGGTTATAGTGGGGCTCAAAGGAAAAGGTTGTTCCTTTTCTCACCATCTGGGAATTATGGTGTGCTAGAAACCATCTTATTTTTTATGGGATTCTGGCTAACACACATTTCATTATCCACAAGGTCCTACTCATATTGCACGATGTCAGAGTTCTCATTCGCACAAAAAAGGATCAATCCCATAGAATTTCTCCATGTGCACTACATTTCTTGGTGGGTTTCTTTGTTGGTGCTATGCAAAATTCCAAATGTGGTTCCGATGTTTGGCTTTGAGTAGACCAAGTATGCCAATACAGGTTTCATTGGAATGGTGGACCAGTACCAACATGACGGCCGAAACTTTGGCACTCTGGGGCATTTTGTGGATCTCCAGGCAGTTGTGCGTCGACACTTAATATGTATATGGGGACTCACAAGTTCTCATCAATAGTCTATTGTCAAACCATGACTTCTCCCGTCCACATCTTTCTGCTTGGATTGCCCAGATTAACATTCTTCAAGGTACTTTCACTACGATCACTCTTTTGCACATATTTCACGAGAAGAATCAAGTTGTTGGCTCGTTGTCAAAGCTTAGGATCGTTGATAATTATGGTATCATACACTATACTTATTTGGAGGATGAGACAATATAGGTTGAGGGCTCTTTTCCCCTCCCATAGTTAATCTTTTCTACTTTCAAATTTTTGAACTATGCTAGTATATATGGTTATGTTTCCTCATTTTGATTCTTAGGCAATTTGGATTGGAAAGACAATATTTTCCTTTATGTCAAGTAGACAATGTTGTTTAACTCTCTTTAGACTATGGAAGGATGTGTATTAAACAATTTTTGCTTGGTCTGCTGGTAGATCTATGAAAGCTTGTTGTACTTATGATACATTGAATATATGCATTGGTACATAATATAAACCAGTGTCTTTTTCATCTAAAAAAAGGGTTATATTTTACATGAATACCATTAGTTTTCAATACCATGAGCTATTGTTATTTTTATTTTTTATTTATTTTTATAGGGATATATTTATTTTGTTATTTTATTTTATTTTAACCAAGTTAAATTTTACATAACATTATATAAATATATTTATTTATTTATTTTATTACAATTTATTATTTATTTTTATGTAATTTAACCTAATCAAAATGTTAAATATTACATTACAACATATCTTTCACATTGGGTTGGAGAACACATAAAAAATAGTAAAGGCATAAAGATTTGATCACAAAATATAAAACAACTAATAAAATATTGTATTGTTGAATGTTATTATCAAAAATTAAAAAATATGATTAACAAACATTGTTTATATTAACATATATACACTTTAATATATATATGTGTGTGTATGTGTGTGTTTATATATATATATATATATATATATATATATAATATATATATAATATATATATATAATATATAATATATATATATATATATATATATAATATGTTTTTGTAATAATAATAAAATTATAATTCATGAAAATGGAATAATTGAAAAGGAAAAATAAAAAATCAATAAAAGGAATAAAGCTAAAAAAAAAAATTAGTAAAATAATAGAAATAGAAGTTGTTAAACACTCGTATAAGGCTTCAAACCAATCACTACAAATAAATAAATTTAAATAATAATAGTAAATAACAAAAATTGAGTACACCTCTGATATATATATTAGTGGTGAACTGATCTTACTTTCCACCCTTTGTTTTCTATGTGATTTCTCGAAAAAATAAAAAACAAACTAATAAGAAATCAAAATCAAAACTGAATGTGTAATACCATGTCTATAGCACTAGCAAATACAATAATAAAAATATTATCTTATGAATTATTTCCTTTTACAAATAAAAATAATACCAAATTTTAACACTATTTTATTTTATAAAACTAAAAATAAGTAATATAAATTTATATAACGATCAATTATATAACAATTATTAATTATTTAAAAAATCTAAACGTAATAAAATAAAATATGATTAAAAATATCATATTATAATTGTATCATAAATAATTATATTCTTTTACTTAATTCAAAAACATTATATTCATATGAAATTAACACAGTATTATAAACTGATTTTTTAAATTTGAAAATGGATTGATTTTATGGTAAGCAAGTAATTTGATCAAGGGTTAGTTCCATTTTGTGAAGAGATTTAAGACTTGGAAAAAATCTGACTCTATCTTTTTTTTTTTTTTTCCTTGCTTTTCATGTTGTTTGTACAATCCTTGTCATTATAGCCGACGTTGTAGGAGGGAGTAGCACTCCCTCTTGTTAGGGTCCTATATTATAGGGATTTTAGTCATTTCAGTCTTTCTATGTATTTGAGGTCAATTTGTAAATGCCAATCTTGATTTCATGAGTATTATGGTTTAAAAGGGTCTTTTGTGAATAAGGTTTAGGATTAAATCTCATGAAAAGGTTCTAAGATTGAAAGAGTCCTATTTGGTCAAGGAAAAGTTTAGTGTCATGAGAGACCATCATAAAAAGGGTAATCATAATGGATAATTGGTCATGTCATGAGAGATTTGGTCATCATGAGTTTGTTATGTTGAGTCATGTCAGTTATAGGGATTAGTTGTGGTCAGTCTTGTCATGCTACCATTATTTCAAAAACATCACTTATCCATATTTCACATCTAGAAGTGGATCATCATTACTTTAAAAGAAGATCCTATAATGTATGAATGTTTCAAAAGTGCCTTTTCACTTTCATTTCAATCAGTTCAAACTATTACCTGCTCTGAAACACTTTGGAGGATGAGAAGAGGAATATTTCTATTTTCCATTGAAGCTGCTACAAAAGTTGGATTTTGATGTGTTTCTGCTATGAGGGGTAATTTTCAAAGATGGAGGTTTATAGTGTAAGCAAAGGTTTTTAAATAGGTTTCCAATGGACATTCAGAAGTCCAAAAGATGAGCGGAAGCATGGTAACCAATGAATTGTTGCGCCATTGTTAAAAGCATTAGGGTTTAATTAAAAATCAAATTTTTGGAATTATTTTTGTGTGTGGGAACTTAAAAGAGGTTTACAAGGGTGGAAACATCATCAATCATCCATTTTTGCTCAACGAAAGTTCAAGCATGTGATTAAATCCATGCAAAGACAACTCATTGCGCAAACGTATTTTCACTATATCTCTTAAACCCTGTATCCGTTTCCCATGAAATTTTTATAGGACATGGATGGGGGTAAGATAAATACACTCACTTAAATTCAGGTCAAAATTCTTCACGTTTTTCGAGAAATGAACCACTGTCATCTACAATCATTTTTGGATTTTCTTATTTTCGTGAGTCATATTTGGCTCAAATGTTTTTTGGAGAAGGTTTATAATGATATTAACTTTCTATAAAAAAAAAATAGCTTAATCTGGCTTACCATTTAGGAAATATTCAAAAAATATAATCATTGCACAAAGGAGGCAAGAGAGGTGCTATGCAAGTTTGTTGTGAAAGGGAGATAGTGGTTCGAAGGCATGTTTTCAGTTTCAAAGTTGTTTCATGAGTTCATAACATTCTCAGGGATATTTCAAGACAACCCATTAGTCTCATCCTTTCAGAGATGGACCAAAGGTATACACAACTTGGATTGTTGCGCAGCTGGAGATTTGCTATAAGAGTTGTTTGCACTCTTTAATTTCCTTTTAGGTTGAAAAAAAAAATTACAAAGGTAACCACAAACCACTTTTAGGCTAGAATCTAGTCCTTATAGCCTTAGAGAGGGCTCTCTCACTAAGTTTTTCTCAGTCAATTAAATGACTAAATGATTTCTGATCTTAGGTTATTTATGCAGATCATCAAAGTGATTTTTTTTTTAAAGTCGTGGCTACAGGGTGAAAGAGAGAATCATTGGGCATGGAGTCAAAATAATGTTCCGTAACCAATCACAATCAACAAAGCAATTTGAACTAGGGCAACGTAGGCATATTCCTAGATCTACAAAATTTATTGTAGTGTGGCTGGAATGAAATGAGAGTAAGGATCCATTAAATATAAAGCATATATAGATGAATTCTATATCTAACTTCAGAAGAAAACACTGACATTGTTTGACAAGCATGAGAAGGGTACCAATGTAAATTTTGCAACATAATTTTCTTTCAAAAAAAGAAAAAGAAAATTACATGTGAATACTAGAAGGGAAGAGAAATCACAAAGAGAAGCACATCACTATTATGTCTGACACAAGAATCCTGGAACAAAACTGTCTCTGTATTGATGTATTAATCATTGTTTAAAACTTTATCCACTGCTTACGAAGTTTTCAAAAGATACACTCTATTCACTCCTAAATCCAACCCTTTCTACATTTAGATTCATGAATTATAGAAAATATTCTCTTCCTGAATCAAAGGGGGTTGAAATCCACCCATTCCACCAATACATAAAACTAATTACATGAGAATAGAAAAACAAAAACCACTTTCCTAGGTTCTAGGAAACTACCTTTGACCTATTTATTACAACTTGCTTACACATCAAACACATTGAACTTGTACAAAAAAATCATATTAAAAGTATTCAAATGGCAAATAATATTTGATGTGGTCATAAAAATCATTTTTTTGAATGTTGGAGTGAAGAATTTTTCAAAAAAAGGAAACTATCTCTACACGTAGCAGATCTACTGTGAATCTCCATTAGTGCAATAGTCCGGGTTGTGCATACCTCTGGTCCATCTCTGAAATGATGAAACTAATGGGCTATCTTGAAAAGTCCCTAAGAATGTTATGAACTCATGAAACAACTTTGCAACTGAAAACATGCCTCTGAACCACTATCTCCCTTTCACAACAAACTTGTGTAGCACCTCCCCGACCTCCTTTGTGCAACGACTATATTTTTTGAATATTTCCTAAATGGTAAGCCAGATTAATATGATTCTTTTTATAGAAAGTTAATGTCATTATAAACCTTCTCCAAAAAACATTTGAACCAAATATGAAGAACAGATTTTGAGAAAATCCAAAAATGATTGTAGATGACGGTGGTTCATTTCTAAAAAACGTGAATATTTTTTACCTGAATTTAAGTGAGTGTATTAATCTTACCCCCATCCATGTCATGTAAAAATTTCATGGAAAACAGATATAGTGTTTAAGAGATATAGTGAAAATACGTTTGCGCAGTGAGTTGTCTTTACATGGCTTTAATAACATGCTTGAACTTTGGCTGAGCAAAAATGGATGATTGATGATGTTTCCACCCTTGTAAACCTCTTTTAAGTTCCCACACACAAAAATGATGCCAAAGCTTTGATTTTTAATTAAACCCTAATTCTTTTAATAGTGGCGCAACAAGAAGTGCAACATTCATTGGTTATCATGCTTCTGCTCATCTTTTGGACTTTTGAACATGTTGGGCAGGTGGAAGACAACCCATAAAACATTGGAAACTTGTTTAAAAACCTTTGCTTAAGCTGTAAACCTCCATCTTTGAAAATTACCCCTCATAGTAGAAACACATCAAACTCCAATTTTTGTAGCAGCTTCAATGGAAAATAATAGTGTTCATCTTCTTGTCCTCCAAAGTGTTTCAGACGAGACGATAATTTTGAATGATTGAAATGAAATTGAAAAGGAACTTTTGAAACATTCATACACTATAGGATCTTCTTTTAAAGTAATGATGACCCACTTCTAGATGTGAAATATGGATAAGTTATGTTTTTGAAATAATGGTAGCATGACATGACTGACCATAGCTAATAGGGTTAATAAGTCATCAATTTACCTTTTCCATGAGGGGCATGCTAGGCACACCAACACTAGGTGCCAATAGGTGCCAAGTGCCAAGTGTCAATGCATTCTAAGTGAAAAATATTCCTTCGTTTCTTCTCATCTAGTTTCCAACAATTGATCTCAAACAAATTTAATATTAAACCATGCCAAAGCATACCAAGTCATCTCAACGCATGCCAAACATGCTAAGACTTTCCAATTCCAACATGTGCCAAGTGCCAATGTGCGCCAAGGAGTGTGATGCATGCTATGAAGTGGTAGAGCATATCAAAGAGTGCCAAGGTGTGTTAGAGAGTGCCAATGCATGCTGAGGAGTGTTAGGGAGTACTAGGAAAACATAAGGGAGCACTAGGTAAAAATGCATGGAAGTGAATGAATATGAGGGTGTGTCAGGGAGTGTCAATGAGTGCTAATTGTCATGCCAAGGAGGGAGTGACAAGGTATGTTAAGCATAGATAAGGCATGCTAGGGAATATCAGGGCATGTCAAGAAGTGCTAGAGTGTGCTAGGTAGTTCTGGGGTGTGCTAACATGTGCCAAATAGTGTCAAGGCATGCCAAGTGTTGAGACATGCTAGGACGTGCAGGGTGCCTGATTATGCCAATATGCATCAAGGAGTTTCAAGGAAAAAAAAGGAATAACCAAGCTAAAATGTAAGGAAATGAACACATAAGAGGGTTAATAAGTCGGGACTTTATCTTTTTCAAAAGGGGCATGCTAGGCACACTAATAATATGTTCCAATACATGCCAAGTGCCAATGTGTGCCAAGTGTTAATGTTTGTCAATGCAATAGTATGCCCAAGGTATTCCAAGGCATCTTAGGGACTACAGGGCATGCCAAAACATGATAGGGGAGTGCTATGCTATTTTAGGTCATGCCAACATGTGCTTGGGCATCCTACTCATGGAAAGATGTTCTAGGTACAAAGATGTCCTAGGCACAAAGATGTTCCAAGACATGTGAGGTGCCAAGGAATGTTAGTGTACTGTTCCAAAGCATGTTAAGGTTTGCCATGAGTTTTGAGGAGTGCTAGGTCTCTCTCATTAATAGAATTGACAGAGCTTGATTATGTGTTAAATATTATAGTTTCTACACACACTAGTGGAACTTTATTTAAAGGAAATTTTCTAGATAATAAACATAATTGAGATGAATCATGTGTTGACTCACAGGAAAACTATATTCTTATGACTTGAGGGAAATGATACACACTAATTACTTCTTAACAAATTCACTGACTTTAACCACTATGAACTTGGACACATAATGAAAAAGACTCCACAACAATGGTCTTAAATTATTATCTTTTGACAAAAAAATATAGTAACAAGTACATAGCGTCATCAAAAACTCATTGGAATGATCAATGATGACGCACATTTTTTGACCGTCACCAAAAGTAACCAAAAAGAGCATTGGTGGGGGTCAATAAAAGATCGTCACTAGAAGTGTCACTAAACAAAGAATTAGTGATCAGCCTTTAACGAACCTCACCAAAAGTGTCACCAAAAAGAGAATTAGTGACAGGCCTTTAACAACCCTCACCAAAAGTGTCATTGAAAATGGCTTTGGTGACAAACCTTAAAGGACCATCACTATATACACTTACAGCAACATTTTTTTAAAGACTGTCACCATATGCGACATTGGTGATGAACCTTAAAGGTCAATCACAGGCATGAAGCATCATCAAAAACTCATTGAAATGATCAATGATGACGAACATTTTTTGACAGTCACCAAAAGTAACCAAAAGGAGCATTGGTGAGGGTCAATAAAAGATCATCACTAGAAGTGTCACCAAAGAGAGAATTAATGATGCGCCTTTAACGACCCTCACCAAAAGTGTCACCAAAGAGAAAATTAGTGACAAGCCTTTAACGACCCTTACCAAAAGTGTCACCAAAGAGAGAATTAGTGACAGGCCTTTAACAACCCTCACCAAAAGTGTCATTGAAAATGGTTTGGTGACAAACCTTAAAGGACCATCACTATATACACTTACAACAACGCTTTTTTAAAGACCATGACCATATGTGACATTGGTGACAGACCTTAAAGGCCTGTCATAGGCATGAAGTGTCATCAAAAACTCATTGGAATGATCAATGATGATGAACATTTTTTGACCGTCACCAAAAGTAATAAAAAAAAGAATTGGTAAGGGTCAATAAAATATCGTCACTAGAAGTGTCACCAAAGACAGAATTAGTGATGGGTCTTTAATGATCCTCACCAAAAGTGTCACCAAAGAGACAATTAGTGACGATCCTTTAACGACCCTCACCAAAAGTGTCATTAAAAATGGCTTTGGTGAAAAACCTTAAAGGACCATCAATATATACACTTACAACAACGTTTTTTTAAAGATCGTCACCATATGCGACATTGGTAACAGATCTTAAAGGTTTGTCACAGGCATGACCCTCACCAATGAGATTTTTTCTTGTAGTGTGACTCAGCATAACAAACTCATGATGACCAAATCTCTCATGACATGACGAATTACCCCTTATGATTACCCCTTTTATGATGATCTCTCATGACACTAAAGTTTTCCTTGACCAAATAGGCATCTTTCAATATTAGAACCTTTTCATGAGACTTAATCCTAAACCTTATTCACAAAAGACCCTTTTAAATCATAATACTCATGAAATCAAGATTGGCATTTACAAATGACTTCAAATACATAGAAACACTGAAATTACTAAAATCCCTATAATGTAGGACCCTAACAAGATGGAGCTCTACTCCCTCCTACAATTTCGTCTACAATAACAAGAATAGTAGAGACAACATGAATAGCGAGAAAATCAACAAAAAGAATAAGGTAAGAATTTTTCCAAAATCTTAAATCTCTTCACAAAACAGAACTAACCTTGATTAAATTACTTCCTTACTGTAAAATCAATCCATTTTCAAAATTAAAAAAAAAAAAGAGTTAGTTTATAATCGCTATAGTTCTTTTTAATTTCAATAAAAACATATGAATTATAATGTTTTTGAATTAATTAAATATATATAAATAATATAATTGATATATGATACATAACTAATTATTAAAATAGATATTTTAAAAAAATATTATTATTTATTACGTTTTAATTTTTTAAAAGTAATATAAGCTAATATGTTATGTAATTGATTGTTTATATAAATTTTTTATTATATAAGTTTATATTACTCCTTTTTAGTTTTATAAAATAAAATAGTGTTAAAATTTGGTATTATTTTTATTTGTGAAAGGAAAAAAATCATAAGATAATATTTTTTTTATTATACCTGTCACAGATATGGTACATTTAGTTTTGATTTTGACTATTTATTAGTTTGTTTTTATTTTCTGGAGAAATCACATAGAAAATAAAGGGTCGACTCGTTTCGAACTTAAATCTAGGTTCATCATTAAAACCAAGATGAGAAGCAAGATCAACTAACCACTAATATATATCTCAGAGATGCAACAGTAAATTTCCAACGGTCAATTGGGAATTCAATTTTTGTTATTTACTATTATTATTTAAATTTATTCATTTGTAAGGTGATTGGTTGAGATCTTATTATGAATTGTTTAACAACTTCTATTGCTATTAGTTACTAGGTTTTTTTTTTTTGTTTATTCCCTTTTATTTATATTTTCCCCTTTCTATATTTCTATTTTCATGAACTATAATTTTATATTATCAAAAACTCTCGCCTCCTCCTCTCTCTCTATATATTATATAAATATATATATAAAAAAAAACACACCACACATTATATAAACAATGTTAGTTAATCATATTTTTTAATTTTTGATAATGACATTCAACAATACAATATTTTGTTAGTTGTTTTATATTTTGTGATCAAATCTTTATGTCTTTACTATTTTTTATGTGTTCTCCAATTGAGTGTGAAAGATATGTTGTAATGTAATATTTAACATTTTGATTAGGTCAAATTTTATAAAAATAAATAAATAAATTGAAATAAAATAAATAAATAAATAAAAAGATTAATATAATGTAATGTAAAATCCCTAAGATTTAGCTCAACTCGTCGAGTCCCCATTGTTAAGTACCTGCCGATTGGAAGGTCACAAGGTCAATTCTCATCGACACCCTTGGGGTTAGGCCTTGCTAGTCTAGCCTAAGGGCTTTAAAAGATTCCCTTAAGGGTTGATCTACCCAGATTTTCCGTGGACGTAGCGACCACCCATGAACCACCTCTAAAAAAAAAGTAATATAAAAAATTTAGCTTGGTTAAAATAAAAATATCCCTATAAAAATAAAAGAAATAAAATTTTACATCCATGTTTTAGGAGGATTCATGACAACAACTCTCAAAACTCCAAGACCACAATGACTTAATAGATACGCACCTCCACATGACTTCACCATGCCCTTGCAAAGTCAAAGACTATTAGTATGCCTCTAACTTAGCTAAAAACATGGAGACAATGGTTAATTCTGAGGGAATGGAACCCTAAGCCTAGCGAGGAGACAGAGACAAAATTTTGGTGGAATCCTCAACAAAGAATCATCCCGATATCCAATTTAGCTAATAAATTGCAATGGTGTTATAGACCAAGTAGTTCCTTTTCCATCCGTGAGGTCTCTTACCCACAAAAATTAGTAACCCCAGAGGAGAAAAAAGATCTCCTACATTTGATAACCAACTAGCTAGTAACCGTTGACACTCACTGATTGATGATGATATTCCATATGCCTCCTCCATCTGCATCAGCTACATGCCTCTCATCATCCAACAATACCACTTGGATGAAGGTGGGTTGTTGTTCAAAAGGTACTTTAATCATTTTGCAAGCAGGTGCTTATACTTGTTTGTTTTGTGAATTTAGTACGGACAAATGATTGATCTAGAAGATTGAATGATCTTGACTATAAATATGTTTTCTCAACTTCCCATAGGGGTTAATCTTTAGCCCTATCCCAGTGGAATGGCCCTTAAGGCCTAAGGATTATAGGAGGGGCACCACTTATAAAACTTGAATTGAGATAGTGTGTTCATTATCCCCTACATCATACTTGAAACTTTCCATGCCACATTACAAGCCCCATATGCCATCTACATTCTTTGAGTATGACTTTTCATTGGTTCATTGGGATTTGGCACCCTCATGTTCACACTCATTGAGTAGGGTCGAAAAAAATTGCCCTGTAGGCTAATGTAGCTAAAATAATGGAAAAAAAAAACATCATGGCCACAACAAAAGAAAAAGGAAGAAAATCAAAATGCAAAATGTGTTCAAGACATAAGATAGCATGTTGGAAAAAGAATAGAAAGAGCTCTACCATCCTCATTAGCCATCACCTGGTTCCTTAGCATATGATGCTCCTTTACATCAAAAAGAACCTATTGTAGTTGCAGCAACACCCTCTAAAATTTTGTCTTACACTCAATTTCAGAGTGTTCCTTAGTCTTTTACATTGTTGTCATGAACATTGAAGCTTATCTCATGAGCTTTCTTGTAGTTCTTTGTTCCGTTTTGCATGTTGGGTTAACTGTCATATTTTCGCATGTTTGGCTATTGTGTAATGTTTGCAAGCCTATTCTGATGGTTTCAAAGGTTTTTCTTTGTGTATATGAGTTGTTATGACTATGTAAGCATTTGTCGTACTCATACACAAAGTCTTGAACATTGTCACACAATTTTTGTCATGGTCATCCCAAAGTCTATCTTAAGTGCCGCACTTGTCACATCTTGTCATAAGGCACTCACATGGAGGGAAATGGTTTTTTCATGTGTTTAGATGATTTGTGTTGTCATTTCGTTAAAGTGTGCTAAGTGTGTGATCATAGTCAAGGTTCATCACAATTCATCACCTGTCCCAATGTTAGCCATTTTCGGAAAAACTTCCCGATCGAGCAACTTAGCCTCACTAGGCCCTAATTGAATTGTGCACTGTCCAATTTCATACCTTTAGGTTGTGACCTTTCTGCTTGATACTGTGCAATGCGCAATCCCTATTTCCCAAGATTGTTGCATTATGTAGTTCATGTGCCCAAGACCCGATCTTGACCCCCAGAATTATGCAGTTATGTCCTCCAACCTAGCTTGAATTGCACACTTCACATCTTCAAGCCTCAAGCTCATCCCATAAGTGCTTGAACTGTGTAGTCTTGTCCTTCAAGCCTCCCTAAGTTGCCCAATGTGAAGTATCAGAGCTTAAGCTTTTCCATTGGCTACTGGAATGATTCAATGTGCAGTCATTGAGCCTCTCTTGCTAGCCTGTCACTTGTTCCGTCCTTAGTTAGCGGATTAGAATGCATCATATTAGACAAGGGGGTTTTCAGATTGATGTCATCTCATCATGAGTGAATTACAGTAATAGGTGCATTATCAGGTCATGGAAAGATGATGGAGAAGGAGAACAAGGAGGGAAGCATGCCTAAAGACTCTCTTGCAGCTAAACTCACAAGCTAATCAATCAAGAGAAAGAAAAGGGACACAAGTTTTCGACTACCATCCAAGACTAAAGATCATTGAAGACTTTGCATCGCCAAGCCATGCGGAGGTGAAGAGAAAGCATCTTCAAGAAGACATCCAACACTTAGTATCAATAGTGACTTGACATTGCCACATCATCAAGCAGTCCATTTCAGTAGTCCCATGTCATGTTCTAAGTGGTCATATGCCACATCACTATTGTGGATCATGTATATTATATGCAACATGTATTTTAAAGTGTAAGTCCAAAGGACACACATGGAATGTAAAGAGTCATGTAAGTTGAAAATTAATTGGAAGTCAAACAATTATAAGGGTACTCAAAGAGTCACCCTTGGTTATATATATTCCTTCATTGTATGAGCAAAGGAATTTTTACCTTGGCTCCTCCCGCAATGCATTAGAGAGATGAACTAGTGCTTTGAGGAATAAGGAGTGGCTCCAATGCTTCACTATTGGGGCTAGTGATGTACATTGTAAAGACCTGTCTTGGAAATTTTACTTAATAACAAAAGCCTTCAAGGCCAACACGTTCTTCATGCATGGACTATGAATGTTTGTAAGACTATTCTACGAATGTTTGTATTTCATTTTTTCTTTCACATGTGCTAAAATAGTTGGACTATTTAGGTTATTTTAGGGCTTACCTTACTGAGAATGTGTTGTAATGGTTTTTATTGTTGTCATATCCTTGTGGACTATTCAGCAGGATATTAGATAGTTTTTTCTTCATTTATTTGTTGTAATGACCGTCGCATCCACTGTGGACTATTCTGTCAGATGTTAGATGGACCCTTCTGGTTCACGTGTGCCTCTTCCTAGGTGGTACTATTAACTTTCACTTAGAGGCTCACTTTTCTCCCCTCTCTGCAGTAGAAGAACCTTGACATAGTTGCAACTAAACACTCACCAAGCACACCCCCTTACTTTTTGAAGACACCATTGCAGCCCTCTCTCTTGATGACAGCTAGAGCCAAGGCAAATCTTTAAGTATTTGACAACTAATCCTTTATACCGAATGGGACTCCTACACAAAATGGTGTGAGTTCTAATTGGGACTTCGCATTAGGGAGATCCCCTGAATATTGGTGGCTCCAACACCATGAACATTTATGGCGCTAGAAGGAGGGCAACTAGTATTTTATGGTTGATAAACCCACCGACCCCATCATCTCATATTCTGGTCAAGGAAATAACATTCATTTCACCTCCCCTACTCATTCTTATGAATTTTAATACTCTTCTCAACCGAAACCTAAACATAAAATCCCATTTGATCAAATTCAGGCCATATGCCCTATTTACCATCAATTTCCAAAAGTTGTTGGATTGATCCCAGGAGTAATCAAACTTCCATATTCTCCAAAGAACAAGATCACCCCCACGGGGATAGTATTTTCTAATCTTGAAGATGTGGTTCTTGCCACTCTTAAAGAATTAGTAGACTCTGTGTAAAAAAAAGGAGATCCCCCACTCTTTCACGATGGTGACAAAGATAACACTCTACTCTCATACACAACTTTATGTGGGTTAGGAAGAGAAGAGGAAGAGGAAGAAGAACCATCAGGTTCTAACAAAGAATAAGAGGATAGTGAAGGAGAAGACACAATGGACCAAAATCTAGACTAGATGACTCAAGGCTCACTTGCATTTCTGGGTGTTCTACACAAGATGCCAAAGCATTCAGAGAAGCTCTTAACGAAGTATGACCCTGATAAAATAGTGAAGGCTGAAGACCATCTTGATAATTTTTACCTACATCTACAAACACTTGAGGTATGTTACGATGATATTGCATGTAGACTTTTTCCATGTACGTTGAATGGTAGAGAAGTTGTATCAAAGCCTTCCTTCGAACTCCATCCAAAATTGGAGGGGGTTTAAGAAGATCTTCCTTGAAAAATTTGTTGATGATATGACCCCCATCATGTTATTGAAAGAAATGGGTAATCTTAAGATGGTGTAAAAGGAAAAAGTGAAATATTTAAATCATAGGTTTAATTGCATCTTGAACAAATTTTCAGAAAACACAAAACCTCATGACTCCATCACAATAGCTTACTACACTTCTTCCTTGCTAGCAAACATTGCATAGTTTGTGAAGTGAACTGCGAAAAAAACACTAACAAAAAATTATACAGAGGTTATTGTTGTTGAGAAGGAATTGTGTGCAATTAGAGTCATTTTAGACGATGAACCAACAAAATACTCCAAATACATGGTTAAGAGGTCTAGGGACCCTGTGAATAGGGCCAAAGACAAAGAACCATTTTATCTTGAAAGATTGAACTGTCTCATCAAGTCTTTGTCTAATGAAATGGCAGAGATCAAAGAGAGGTCAAGTGAGACCACCATGAGCAGCAAGCCTCCCAAATCCAACCTGTTTAGAAGGACTGCAACTTCCAACAGTAGCAACAACCAACCAGCAAAGTCTGCATAAAGCTCGAATGTTGTATTGAACATTGAACACTTGGGCACATATCAATATTTTTCATATCATCAAGAATGTCATTCAGAGAAAATGTGCCCACAGTGGAATTAATCCATGAGAATGCTTTCTACGCATCTTTATGATCTAGTTATGGATGAGGAGTAGATTGAGCCTGTAGAATAAAGGGAAGAAGTTGTTGCAGCTGATGAAATTCCAAGTGGCAGGCATTCAGTAAACATGTTCAACTGTATACTCACAACCCAAAAGAGTATTGTCGATAAGAAGCATCTGAGTGATGGTATGACCGAGAAGCATACCAACTAGTACAACTTGAGAAGCCAAGGGTCAGCCACTACAGTTGAGTTTCTGAAGTAGAAACTTAAAGAAAATTTGTTAAGAAAAATCAACTCAGCGTAGGACACTCAGAGCAAGTCTAGGAAAGTAGTCTTAATGAAAAGTGCTTTCGCGAGTAGTAAGGACAGAACCATCACTCTGGAAGCCACTAACCAAGTTACATCCCCAAACACTTCAGCCATTCATCCCGCTATGGACTACAACATAGTTGATGACATGAACAAGGCTTGTGTGAACATTTCAATGTTTGAATTAACAAAAATCATGAGCCAGCGGGACATCCTCTTATGAGCACTTGGGCAAGCCTCCATAGGTAATGCTACCTCTTTAGAAAAGGGATCTATTAAGTCTTTTGGTTCTCTCGAATTTGTATTTAATGCATTAACTATGGATGTGAATACACTCTTCCCACCTTTCTTGTTAACTTTCGAAATCTTTAATTTCAATGTACACAATTGATTGGTTGATTCTGGTGCATCGATGAATGTAATTCCATTATCTATTGACAAGAAAATCAATGAAAAATGGGACAAAACAGAGGCACATATTATTCAACTAGGTATAACTCATGTCCATGTGATTGGTGAACTCATAGATGTCATCATCCGTTTATCATCTGATGAACGAGTCCACCAATGTATCAACATAGTGATTGTGGACATTCCAGAAGCATACGAAGCATTGTTGAGAAGAGACTAGTATAGTAAGCTACAAAGGTATTTTACCATGAACTAGTCACATCTATAACTTCCGTATAAGGGTAGAAATAATCAGATCTAGGTTGATTCAGTATAATATAAGAAACACATTGTAACTCCCTTAGACGGACAAAATGAATCGATGGCTTTCACATAACTACTTGTCATAAATTGCTTCTTGGAAACCTAACTCGGGCGTTATCTTGCACAAGCATCCCTAGTTCCACTAGATACACTTTGGAGCTCCTTCCTAGTCCAACTGGTGATAATTATCTTTGTACATTTAGCAGTAGTTTTAGTAGTACTAGTGTAGTTCCCAGTCCCTATACATATGATATTTGGACTTTGTACTTCAATGGTTCCAAAATGCAGGAAGGCTCTAAAGTTGGATGCGTTTTAAATGACCTGCTGCAGAGAAAGCATTTAATCTCTACCCGCTTTGAATTTGAGTGCACGAACAACCCTATAGAATATGAAGCACTCATCTTAGGCTTACAAAGATCCATTGACCTCAACATTGCCATCCTGAAAGTGGTAGGTGAATCAAAAATTGTGGTGTGACAGGTACACAATACCATACTTTGTGTGTCACCTCAACTTAGAAGTTATCAACAAGAGGTTTGGCATTTGATTTCACATTTCTAAGCTTTCAATAATATTTTTGTTCTAAGAATGTGTAACACAACTAAGGATTCATTAGAAAATGTTGTTGCTAGGTTGTCACCTTTAAGGGATAGTTTTTTCTGTTGAAATTCTATATAAGCCTTCCGTCCTTGACAATATCACTAATTTACGAGTTTTTGATGATGACCAATAGATAATGTGCTTCATGGCAAACGTTGATGTGTTTAAAGATGCAGCGATCGATGAGGATGAGCACAAAAAGGCATTGCAAGATGAAACTAGTGAAAGAAAAGGAAACCTCATCCCTAAGGGTGTGGTATCATTAGAGAATTTGTATTACCTATAAAATCACTTTTGAGGACTTGTCAATGCTAAGACCCACAATTCCACATTGTCGCACGAGAATATTAACTTGAGAATAGAAAAGGATTCGAAGTATTTCAATCTCGATACTTATTGTACACCACAAGAGCAGCAATGCTTTATCCGCTTATTCAAGAAATACCGAGATGTGTTTGCATGGACATACGATGAACTTAAAACATGTGACACCTGAATCATCTAGCATGTGATACCTATAAAGGAAGGCGATAAGCCATTCCAATAGAATTTAAGGAAATTAAATCCAACACTTGAGCCTCTTATTCTGAAAGAGTTGAGAAAATTGTTGGATGCCTAGATCATATACAGAGTGTGGCACTCAACATGTGTGTCAAATTTGGTCTCGATGAGGAAAAAGTATTGGGAAATCCACTTGTGTGTAGATTTCTGAAATATTAATTGCACCTCGAACAAGGACAACTAACATGTTTAATCCATGGAACAAATATTGCAAACAATATCGTGGACTGAAATGTTTTCTTTGTTATATGTTTATTTCAGATACAACTATGTTTTGGTTGCAAAGCCTGAGAGATTTAGAACCACGTTCTGAACGAAGTGGGGCACGTTCACATTCACACAAATTCCGTTTGAGCTAATCAACGTTGGTGAAACATTACTATGGACATCGCTTTATGGGGACTAATTGGGTAGAGTGTAGTGGTCTATCTTGATGATGTAACAATGTTCTCCAAACAAAGGTCAGACCACATACACCACTTAAAGAAGATATTTGAGCGATGTCGAAAGTACGGGATATCCTTAAATCCCAAGAAAAGTATCCTCATAGTGTCTGAGGGTAATCTTTTGGGCCACATTATTGCTAAGAGTGGGAGCAAGGTAGACTTGGTCAGGGTCAATACATTCATGCATATTCCCTTCCCAATGAATAAGAAGGCCATGCAGTCCTTCTTAAGAAAAATCAATTTCCTCCACAAGTTCAGCTCGGACTACGCCCAGATTGTCAAACCAATACAAAAGATGGTGAAAAATGATGTAGTTTATAAATGGGATTAAAGGGAAAAGGATGTGTTTTCCCTTATTAATAGCAGAAGCACCCACATTATATAGCCCAGATTTCAATAAATATTTCTTACTCTACAATTTCTCTTATGAGACTTCTCTCACCATTGTACTCATTAGGAAGATGAATTGAACAATGAACAACATATCTCCTTCATGAGAACAAGTTTGAAAGGACCATAACATAACTACCCTGCCATGGATAAACAGGAATATGCGGTATACAAGGAAATAAATCATTTTTAGCCCTATTTACTGAAAAATCATTATGTTATCTTTGTCTCGCACCCAACAGTCAGATCACTATTTTTTCAACAAGAGTCCAGTGAAAGGAGAGCGAACTAGATGATCGAGTTACACGAATATGATATAGAAATCAATCCAGTTCACACAATCAAGGGCCATGGTCTTTGTCGACTAGCGATAGAAGTAGTAAACATGAAGGAAGAGGAAGAAGATATTTCAGGATGGGAGCAATAAATTGAGATGTAAAACATTGAATGAACCTCCCCCACAACTAGCAAAAACTCTTGGTATATGAATGTGCACCAATAAATTGAGTATGGCACCGTGCCCTCCCACTTTTTTACATAGTAGAAGAGGTCACTCAGAATCAAATCATTATCCTATCAGTTGGTGCATGGGGTGTTGTTCAGAAAGCACCACAACGGAGTAATACTTAGTTGTTTTGAAGCACATGATTAAAAAACGATATTGTGTGATCTCTACAATGGACCAGTCAGGGGACACTTTGCAGGAAACACAATAGCTCATAAGGTTATGTGGGCTTTACTGACCGACATTATTCAGATATTCTCATGCTTACACCCACAAGTGTTCGGTTTGTCAAACATGTACTGACAGAAACAATAAGTCAGTCGCCCCCTATTGAAGCCTTGAAAATCATTGCCTCAACATGGGGGAAAACCACTCGGTCCGGACCTTGATTGGCAGCTCCTTTTCCGTTTGGAGTGGTGGCTCTGAATGGGGATAATGGGACCATTTTCCCAATTTGTTTAATACTTGTGCTAAATGGGGTGATGTGTGATGTTTTAGAGTAATGTTTAAGATAACGGTAATCTAGTCTAAACTAATCAATCACAAATGCATTTAAATTCTAATTTCTAAAATCTATCTAATCATAATATACCCAGGCTAAACTTGATGTATGTGATCTACAATAATTTCTAAAAGCAATTGGTAACAAAGATCATTCAATTACAATCAGAAGTGAATCCGTTTTAACAATAATTGTTTCGTATAAAAAGCTAGCCGAAACGATTGTGAGAAATATATAGCATAAAGAATTATTCATATATATAGCGTAAAATAAAGATCATCATCATACAAAAGTGCAATAACGATAATCAAAATTCAGACTTTTATACATAAATAATTCAAAAAATAAATGATTGCTTAATACATAAGTAAAAAGGATTATGAGATAAAAGTACCATTTATAATACGTCCTACTCATATATTTCAGCAATCTTGATCTATATTCAATCCATTCAACATCATCTAAGAGTACAAAAGTGCAATTCAGTAGAAAATGCTAAATCAGATAAAAATAAATCTTGTTCCATATATTTCACCAAAACTTCCTCAAAGGGACAAGTGCATGTTCTGAAGAGAGTTTCTGATAAAATTCTAGACCCCTCTCTAAATATGAGAGGGGTTTAAATACTAAAATTATAAAACTAAAAATAGATTATTTACAAAAATAGTTGAGAAGGTCTAAATGACCTGCCTCAGTTTATACAAAAATAAAATCAAAATTAAATTAAACAGGGTGACTAACTATGTTGCATTCGATCCTTCATATCGCAAATATCCACCATAGGCTTCAATTATGTAGGTTGACCGACTTCAGCTTTCAATTGTCCATCAAATACAGCATCGGTTAGTGCTGGCGCCATTTTCTCGGTAGAAGTGGTTAGGCATCGCAGGGTCATGCATTGGCTGTGAGGCTTGACCAAATGTTGCCAATATGCCTCCCAGTCTAGCTTGGTCATTTTCCTTATCACTTCTGCTTTTTCCTCCACTGCCTATTTCCATTGTTGTTCGCGTTTCACATCTGGAAGGAACCCTGGAATGGACTCTACAACTAGATTGGCACCACGAAAATTTTCATTAATATTTTCTATGATAATGTTTGTTGTTGCCGCCACGTCTGTTGTTTCCTTTTCTGCTTCTTTAAGCCGAGAATCCTAGCTTGCGAACATAATTTCCTTATGTGATTCTTCTAGCTTGGGCAGGTTGGATTTTCTCTCTTCCTCTATATTTTGCCAGGTGATGTGATCAGAGACCTTTTTAAAGATATCATCATATTCAAGTCGCATTTCTACGACTTGACTTGTCAGTTTATCACTTGTTTCGCAATAATATTTCCAGTGTGAAATCTTATGGCACAGTAATTCTTTCTGATGTGTCAATTGGGAATTAAGTTTGAGCGCTTTGGTAAAACACTGACCAATTTTTGGATCATCTTTATGAATATCAGTTATTGCCTGCACCTTGTTAGCGCTTAAATCTACCTTAGGCTGAAATAAGGTAAGACTCAAGGCTACATCAAACCATGCTCAGCCTCGTAGCTAGCCCTACGAGGACAGGAGAGGGCTCTCTCTGGATCAATCTCAGCAAAAGATAATCAACGAGGTCGAGATGACTGAATTCATGACTAATTTTAGGCTAGGTATGAAGTACAAGGACTTTGAGATTGATTTTTTTAAGGTTTTGTTGAATTCAAGGGAAAGGCAATTTTCGGTGCAGGGATGAGGCACAGCTTTTGCAGAGGTCTACTTGGGGCAAGATAGGTGATTGTTTTGATGCTTTTAAAATGATTGAATGGATAGATTTTGACTGGTGAGAGGTTAAGGAGAGCAAGAAGCTTTGAAGACGAAAACATGGAAAATTAAACAAATTTAAAGGCAGAGCATAGCAAATTTATGGATTCTACCTTCACACTTCATTTGTTCAATTGCAGAAGATTAAAGAAGGAAAGTGGTACACATACACAACTTACAAGTACTGAAAGAAACACACCATCAACACATAAAGCCACATGAATCCCAAATAGTGCTGCAAATCCCTGGTCTTTCCTTTGCCAAAAATGCAGATAAAATATGTACAATAGAGTATCAAGCTATTCCCAAGAGTCCAACCCTGAAAATGACTAAGAAAATACATAATATAGGCAAGCCAACACATTCCCTTGCCTCTAGGGGTCAATCTCATCATCCTAGGAGTTGTTTCAACCAATTCTAAACAAAGCACTACAATCTAGGCAGTCAAAACAACTTTCCTCTATAAGCTAGGAGACCAATTCATTCATTAAGTGTTTGCTATTTTGTGAATGAATCATCTAGAATAGATAAAAGTGAGTCTAAAATAACATAAGGTTTCAATAATTACATCAAGAGGAATGAAAAATCACATCACAAGTCAAAACTGGTCAAACTGGCTTCATTTCCTGAGCTGAGTGATGGAAATTGTGGCAAAAAACCCTGTGCGTCGCGCGCCTGAGCCCTGTGCGCTGCGCGCCTTTCCACCTATTTTTGGGGCACTTCCCGGCATCCAAATTGAGCTCAGGTTGGCTTGTTGGAAATCCATGGATGTCTAATTTCTAACCCAAGTAGAATTTTCAAATTTGGTGTCCATTTGACCCTCCAAAAGTGCATTCTCCCGAAAGTACTTCCTGTTGGTGCAAAAAGTGGCAGAAAGGTGATTTTCATGGTGTTTTTGAGCCTTTTGGTCACCCAGAACTTGATGAAATGCTTTGGAAATAGCTGAGCATGTATAATTCATCATGACAAATCCAAAACTACAAGCCATTTGTGATTTGGACCTCCCAATCTTATGGGTCGCGCGCTACGCGTTGAGCCAAAAAAACTGTTTTGCAAGCCAAAAATTTCAAAATGACAGAATTTTCTCTGAATTTGCTCAAATTCGGAGTGAAGATCCTCTATCATGTTTTGTGCCTTGCCAATGAAACCTCGGCCAAAATTTGGAGTGGATCGGGCTTTTTCCGTCGTTTTAGCGCTTTGCTCAAACGCCTCTTTAGGATCTTCATTTTCGCTTTGCAAACATGCATGCGAGCCCAATAGTGATTTTTGATATGACGAAGCATGTCTTTGTCTCTATTTTCCTTCGCCAACAACTTCTCCAAATGAGTGTTTACCCGAATGAGCATTGATTCTCGATTAATAGGTGTCAAATCACTAGGTCTCCTTCGGGCCAATTCT
Source organism: Pinus taeda (assembly GCA_000404065.3). Lineage (NCBI taxonomy): Eukaryota > Viridiplantae > Streptophyta > Pinopsida > Pinales > Pinaceae > Pinus > Pinus taeda. The sequence continues at coordinate 45,973 of APFE031558312.1, forward strand.
CGGTCTTCCCGGATCTTCCGCAACTCATAAAGTGTATGCTCATCTTCCAGCTGTTTGTTGCACTACTCCAAGTAGTTGATCACCCACTTAGCCATCTGCAATTTCTTTTGCAGCGACTCATTCTTGGCCCTTTGCTCTCGGATGATCTCCTTTAGCTCCGAGTTAGG
>APFE031558316.1:7941-27754 GCA_000404065.3 Pinus taeda
TATTTATTACTATGGCCCATCCCATTATTACATTATTACCTTGGGTACCTCCCTCGGTACCCCATATTACCCCCCTAGGTATATAACAGGGACGAAGACTATTCAGTGGTTCTTCAGCAAGTAGGGCCTGAAGTGTTTCACCTCCTTATAGACTGCATAAGCTTGTTTGTCAATGGAAGGGTAGTTGAGCTCTAGTGCTTGCATGCTTGCACTCATGAAGGAGATGGGAAATTCATCATTAGCTTTGTCCTTCTGAGTGAGTACTGCAACTAGTGAGTTATCGGAAGCAAAGGTGTATAGCAAGAAATCTTTCTTGAAGTTTGGGCCGTAGAGCGCAGGTGCTTTTGTAATGGCCTGCTTGATCCGGGTGGATGCATACTTTTCCTTCTTTCCCTAGTTGTAGAATACATCTTTCTTGATCATGTCCTGCATGGGCTTAACCATATGCGCATAATCCGGGATGAACTTTCGGAGGAAGTTTATTTTGCCTAAGAAGGATTGCGTGGCTTTCTTGTTGACTAGGAAAGGAATCTGTGTAATGGCTTGGATCTGATCTGAATCCACCTTGATCCCACTTTTGGTAAGGATGTGTCCAAGGAGGTTCCCCTCTGACACTGTGAATACACTCTTTTTGGGATTCAAGGAAATCCCGTATCTCCTGCATTGCTCAAAGATTTTCTTAAGGTGGAGTATGTGGTATTCTCATCTTCTTGAGAAAATAGTCACATAATTGAGGTATACCACCATGCTCTGTCCAATGAGTCAACAAAAGATGATGTCCATGGCATGCTGAAATGTTGTGCCTGAATTTACAAGCCCAAATGACATTCGTTTATAAGCGAATGTACCCCACTTGGTATGGAAAGTAGCTTTGAGTCTGTTAGGTTCTGCTACTAGAACCTGATTGTATCCTGAGAAACCATCAAGAAGAGAAAACATTTGTGCCCCAAACACACAAGTGGATTTCCCTGGACTTCTTTCATACAGGAAGAAGGTTGGAGACCCATGTGGAATGTCAAACTTTGTATATGATCCGTGCATCCAACAACTTAGTAAGCTCTTTCTATATGAGGGGTTCAAGTGACAGATGTACTTTCCTCAGCTTCTATTGATATGGCTTGACCCCTTCTTTGATTGGGATGATATGTTGTATGATCCACATGTCATAAGTTTTCACATCATCATACGTCCATGTGAACACATCTCGGTACTATTTGAACAAGCAAATAAAGGATTGTCGCTCTTGCGGTGTACAACATGTACCTAGATTGACAAACTTCAAATCCTTTTCTATTACCAAGTTTATCAGTTCATGCCTCATGGTGGAACTATGGGTCTTGTTTTTCCTTGGCCCCTGAAAACATTCTTGCAAGCCATATATATTTTCCAATTTTGCCACACCTTTTGTGATAATGTGGCCTTTCACGTTACTAGCTTCCGCTTGTAGAGAGTTCTCGTGATCATCATCACCTATCGCCACATCTTTGAAGACGTCAGCGTTGGCCATGAAATGCAGTATCTCTTGTTGGTAACTTTTGTGATGCGGTGATAAATAGTGAATGGTGTTACATATCTGCCATACCACTATCTCTGAATCACCTACCATTTTGAGTATGGCCACGTTGAGGTTGATGGCTTTTTGCAAGCCCAATACAAGTGCTTCATATTCTGCTACGTTGTTCATGCACTCAAACTCCAAGCAACTTGAAACCAAATGCCTCCTGTTGCAAGGGCCAATTAGAACACACCCGGCTCTTAAGCCATCCTGTGTCTTTGATCTGTTAAAGTACATGGTACACAACTCATCTATACACGGACCGCTTGATGTGCTAGTATTGCTACTACTACTGTTGTTGCTACTACTGCTACTATTGGCACAATGTGTTGTACAAGTTTCATTACCATCAGTTGGGCAAGGAAGGATTCCCAACTGCGTGTTTGGTGGGGTTAGAGATGACCGTGTAGGATAACAACCCAATGTTGTCTCAAGGAGGTAGTTGTTGAACCTGAGTTCTGTGAAGGCCAACGGTTCATTCTCACCATTGACAGGAGTGACATTATGTTTCATGTACATCTCAGATTCTACCTAGATTTGGTTGCACTTTACCTTGTACGGAAGCCACATGTGGGACCAATTTGTAGCAAAATATCCATCTAGCTTACTGGACCAGTCTTTATTGAGTAATAGATCATATGCTTCTGGTATGTCCACAACAACTATGTTGATGCATTGGTGGACTCGTCTATCACGAGATAGTCAGATGATTACATCTCATAGTTCACCAATGGATGGTACTGATGTTCAATCAAGTTGGATGATTCTCGCAAATTTCTTGCTCCATTGTGCATTGATCTTCTTAACAATGGAGAGAGACATGACATTGGCTGCCATGTTGGAATCAACCAAACAATTGTGAACATTGCAGTTGAAAACTTCAAATGAAAGTAGGAATTGAGGGCAACTTGAGTTTGCTTCTTCCATCTAGAGTGTATTGAGCACAGTGGAAAGTGATCCGGGAGGTGTGCTTTCTCCCTTGCTGGTAGAGGTTCTGCTATATGTTGTTGCCTGTCCCAATGCATGCAGTAGAATATCTCACTAACTCTGGATCTTATCCAACTCGAACAAACTGATGTTCGCTCGAGTTTTCTTCATTTCATTAATAATGTTGTAGTCCAGAGGTGATAGACTTACCGAGGTGTCTGGGGTAGAATGGGTATTCATGTTGTCTAGTGGAGTGTTTTGCAACTTGTTGCTCATGGATGCGCTTTTGTCAGCTGCTGTCTTCTCATATTTGCTTTTAGTTTTCTGCTTTGGGGCAGCCGGTGGATCAGCCTTCCTTATCAGCAATCTGAGCATTTCTTGCATCTCCTAAGTGTAGGGGGGGAGCCTTTACTTCCAAGATTTTATTGGTCATTTTTCTTTCGGGGCTGCTTCTCGGTGTTCATCTTTGACGTCATTTGCAAGCACCAATACGCGTTCACCACATGCCTAGAGCTTGATGGATCATCACGTGCAAACTCTTCGTCATCGTTAGTGTCTTCCAACTACTCCTGCATATTAATTCCCACCTCGAGTGCATGAATGTAGAAAGCATTTGTGACTCGCTTCCAGTCCGAACAAGAGTTCTTGGGGTGATGTTCATCGTGGAAGGAATAGAACTTAGGATCTACACACTATTCGAGTTGGAACACAGGCTTCTGTGTAGTTTTCGAAATGAATTGGCTAGTGCTTGATGAGCTACTTGCCTGTCCCTTCTTGGGCTGGTGATTACTTGCAAATGTGTCTGTTTTACATTTTTTGAGTTCAGACACTTCAGTGGTCAAGCTCTTGACAGGATGAGTGAGGGTCTTAATATCGATTGCTTCCTTGTCTCTACCCTTACTCGCCACTTCTTGAGACTTCCTGCTCACATCCTTGGAGTCTTTTTCTCATTCGTCATCCTTGATGACTCCAACTTCATGCTAGTATTTCTCAACAATGATGGCCTCTTCACATTTTTCTAACAATGTTGGTTTCACAGCTCGCTTGACAAACTGCGCAATGCTGGTCGATAGTGCGGATGTGTAGTAATAAATGGTGATGGAGTCATGAGGTTTAGTGTCTGTTGCTAACTTGTTCAATCTACATGTAAACCTTTGATTGAAATCTTTCACTTTCTCTTTTCCCTCCATCTTGAGGCTTCCCAACTCTTTGAGTAGCATGGATGGGGTCTTGTCATCAACAAAATTCTCAAGGAACATGCATCTGAATGTAACCCTGTTCTGTATAGAGTTCGGTGGAAGGCTGTGATACCACACAGCTACGCGACCATCCAAGGTACATGGGAACAATCTACATGCTACATCATCACAACGTACCTCGAAGGTCTGTAGCTGTAGGTAGAAGTTGTCTAAGTGGTATTCTACGTTCACCGTGTTTCCAAGGTTGAACTTGATGTTCATTCTCTCTACTCGCCTCAACATCTTGTGCAGAATAGTTGGGAGAGCCAATGGTACTTGATTCATACATTCAAGATTGGGGTCAACCATCTCTTCTTCTTCTTCATCCTCTTCCTCTCTTTCAGAGTCTAATTGTTTCATCTCTGAGTCTATTGGTTCATCCCCACCTCCACCTCCTTCGTTGCCTTCCCCTCTGCCTCCTATATCATATTTTGATCCCAAAATCACAAGAGTGTCTTGTTCACCTTGTCAGAAGATTGGGGGTTCCTATTCGCCTTCAATAGCTTCTTCTAGAAATCAAGTGTGGCAAGGACTACTTCTTCCATTGATGATGAAACAACTCTTGTGGGAGTGGCTTTTGGCTTCCTAGATGTGTGTGGAATATGCTTGATGCCTATGATCAGTTTTACTGCTTTCATGAACTAGCGAGTGATGGGACAGATAGAGCAAAGGTGTTGATATGGAATCTCATGTTCAATTTTGGGAGGTGAGGAGTAACCAACTACAGATTAGCGTGTAGGTGAGAGGGAGTGCGAGTTACTGCCTTGACCAAATGGTTGATGAATGAGTTTGAGGGGATATTCAACCATATACAATTGGTTGCCCTCCTTCTAGCACCAAAAATGTTGACGGTGCTGAACCCGCAAACATTTAGGGGATCACCCCGGTATGAAGTCCCAACTAGCCCTCACATTGTTTGGTGTGGGAGTCCCATCCAATATGATGGCTTGGTTTCCATTGTCTTAAGGATTTGCCAAAACTCTTGCTTGCTAGCACATGAGAGTGGTCTGCTTTTCCTTCGAGAAGTGAGGTTTGTGCGCCTGGTGAGCGCTAGTGTAATCTTGTCAATGGTTCTTTCACTGTAAGGGGAGAGGGTGAGAGTGAGTCCCAAGTTGGTTGGGATGGAGTCCCAACTCAGCTAGGAATACACAACACAACAGGACGTGCACAACTTTTGGAGGATCAATCCACACAAATGCGGCAGTCACAACACACAAGGTAAGTGTTGATGGTGTTGGACCCGCCAACATGTCAAGGGATCTCCCTGGTAAGAAGTCCCAATTAGACCTCAGACCGTTTGGTGTAGGAGTCCCAACAATGGGTCGTATGGTAATTCCTTGACTGCAATTTAGCACAGAGGCAATTAAGATAACTCTGTTGGTAGCAAGGTTGTGACAGCTGCAGTGAGTCAAAGAAGGTGCATGAGAGGTTCTAACACATGGGGGTTGAGATGAGTGCACCCATTGGAAACCTGCAATAATAATAGGCTTGGAAGGGAACACACGAGCAAAGATGCATCAGTAGCTAGAAATCAGGTTAGAAAGCAATCCAAAGTGTGGTTAAACCAACAACACATTTCAGAAACATTCATACATACTTATACAAAATAGTCCATACATGCATGCATAAGCAAACAATACACATATCATTTAGAGTAAACCAGATATCATAGAATACAATACAACATATGCATGAAACGTGTTGGATCTTATTATATAAAGAAGTGTAAGTTCCAATCATACAATACATCCATGTCCAACCACTAGTTCTAATAGTGGAACATTACAGCCACATTCGCCTACTCCTCCAAAGAGATGTACTAGCTCTACGCAGTGGAGAAGCCAAGGCTCGTTACAATAATGTCTAAGCTCTCTACAAGAGGTATTATTTATAGAAAAGGGTGGGGTGACCCTTGAAATTCCCCTTTGTGACAGTTCAACTACCCTCATGACACTTCACCTACTATATGATAGTTACATCCAACTATCACAACTTGACTTACACTTGACATGACTTTACATTACAATGCACATGTACCCATGTGAAAAAAAAAGGCTTGAACAAGCCAAAATAGACATCACTCTGACTTAGAAAACCATGGAAGTCCAACTCCTCAACATCTTCATGCTGATCGATAGTAACATACTGATGCCAAGATTGTTAGTCCTTGATGGTGTCCGTGTGTTCCGTGGTGACATCCATCTAAAACCTGACTCTTTCCTCCATAGCATCCAGGTACACTGCTCGGGCTCCTCTATCCAAATCGTCTGAAAGCATGCACATCATTGTCTTCAATGCAGCCAGACCATCAACATACTTGTTCATGATGTCTGCACTCATAAGCAAGTCTGGGCTGGTGGAAATACACATCAACTTGTCGAAGTACGAGTCAAGCTCTAGTTGGACCTATTTCTTTGTCTTCACTTGGGTGAGAGTCTTAATAGATGGGATCGCATGTGTGTGCAACACAACCTCCATACTCATGAATACTCATGCATGGGAATCCTATATGCTAGTGATGAGTTGTAGGAGCTCTTCATAGTTTTGGATCTGACTCCGAATACGTTCTTTTAGAGCGACTGCTTTGGCCCTCATCATCTTATGCAAGTGAAGCGAGGTTCCCTTGTATTTCATTGTCCATGTTTGCATGTCATCAACAACAAAATGCAAGTTTGTCAAGATACATTCTCTTCTAGCAAATCGTTGATGTCATACGTTGAGATGGACGATCGCCTTATGCATGGTACCAAACTTGGAGTACAATGCTCGCATAACTATGTCAAGGGACAATACCTCATCTAGTATTGCTTTCTTTAGTTCAGCTTGGGCAGACATTGTCACCAAGTCTCCTCCTTGCTTGGTCGTCTGTAGTTCCTTTGCCGCTCACTCATTCTCAGCTCTCAGAAAGCGAACACTTGAGCTAGTGGCTTCGACATGCACTTTGGTTGCATAAGCCAAGGCTGTCGGATGTTTGTGCACATCAGTCAGGATCACTTGTTCTTCAACTTGCACAGGAGATGTATGATCCTCTGGATTTGACACTCTGTGAAACTACACAATTCTATGTTGAGATTCATCGAATGAGATGTTGTGCATCTCTCCTTCTAGCTGATCTCCCAAGGATCTCAGTTCCTTCTTGGTCATTCAAGACTTTCTCATCATCTGGATGCATTGAAGTGGGTGAGTCGACCTCTTGGTGATGAGGCATGAGGTCGGTGTCATGTGCCAACTCTTTTTTCTCCATGTCTACATCCAAATGTTGAAGTGCTTGTTCTATCTCATGAGTGAAGTCTTGCTCCTGTGATGGTTCACCCTATTCACATGATGCCAGTTGTTCTGATGAATCAACTACTTGTATGAGCGTTGCTTCATTTGTTTACACATGTTTCACCCCTTGATATATCTGTTGTTGCTGCACTTCCCTCTTCTATTTATGCAAATCTTGTTCTTTTCAGAGTTTCTCCTTCATCTCATGCAATTCCTTCTCTACCTATTCCATTCTTCTCCTATTCCTCTACCTTTTCGTGATTTTCATGTCACGTTGGTGCCTCCTTACCTCTATAGCCATGGCTACTTTCTCTACCAATGGATTTTCTCGTAACTTGCAGCTTTGCTCCTCCTCCATGTGATAAAAATTCCTCCTCTTATCTTTGTTGCGCACTGGTATGCTTGCCTCAGCTACCACTGCTGCTATTGGTGCTCTCCATGATGCTACTTCATGTTGCTTTGCTAACCACTCCACATCGAAGACGACCTGTTCATTGGGTTTGGAGAAACTGTAGAAATATCTCCATGGGTCCTCCTTGACACAATAAAATTCCCTGTGGATCCAGTTGAACTGAACTCTCGTGCAGTCATCTTTCACAATGAAATGTGGGTCATACAGATTGTAACTTTAGAGGTCTAATGAGTACTTCTTCATCAGTTCTGCTTCGACATTCACTTTCTTGATACTCCAGATCTCATATAACCTAATCTGCAATGGAAGAGCGAGCCAAGGTGCCTTCTTCTTCCAATGCAATCTAGTTGTCAATCCTACCGATATGCAATATGCTACTTCCTGCATGAAAAGTACACCCAAGGAAAACTTCGAAAGAACATGCGGAGACTTCTTCACACTGAACATTCGGATGAATGTGCCAGATGGTGAGGCATACCAATCAGCAATGCCTATTAGTGCCTCCATTTCTTCCTTTGACATGTAGGGTGGATCTTGTTCAAATATCATCTTGTACACTAGGGTGACAAAATGATCAGACAACCGTGTGATTACTCCTTTGAATCTGCTTTCGGATAACAAATTGAAATATGTGTTCACAACAGTCTCCGCTGGTGACCATGCCCACTCCAAGCCTAGGAAGACCTATCGAGAACAGACTGCATCTAAGATGTAGGTGGACATGTAAATCTCTAGAGGAATACCTCTGGGTGACTGTCAAGCCTTTATCACTTGTTCCTTCAACTGATGAGCCAACATGTCGGACCAATGACATGGTTTACCCTCTCTAGCCAGTTGGTCCAATGTGATCACTAAACTCTATGGGAAGGTTTCTGTGCTTTCTTGGCCATATAGTCGACATGCAAATATGACCAAGTATCGATATGCCTTCCATAGTATCTTCGTCTTATAGATCTGGTTGGATGTCAACCTGAATCAAGCCGACTCCTTTACCCAGTTCTTCAGAATATCTCTGGAGTTAACACTGCTATTGGGTAAGCTAAAGGGGGTCTTCATGATAGTCACAGGCTCTAACATATGATACATCGCATCATAGTCTCATGCCCAGAAGGTTGCAAGCTTCATCCCACTGACACTGCTCAAGGTCATTGTCTCGGGATCAGTGTGAGAGATGATCTAGTGTATCATGTCTGCGCATGGGAACATGGGGTATCTTCATGCAATTTGATACAAGATCGACCTGTGAATGTTCACATACACCTAACGGTCTTCGCAGTCTTCCTCAAAAGTTCCTCCAAATGCTTCATTGACCTCTTACCACTTTAGCTTGATTTCCTTGTCTAGAACAACTTTGTATCTTCATAGATCGGTAGTCCTGAGGACACTTGCTCAACTACTGCTCCAAATGTCTTCCTCTCAGTGTCCTATGATCTCGCTCTCTTGGAAGCAATTGATCCTGTACTGTTAAGAGGCAGATGAACACCTGAAAGATCTGGAGACAAAAAACATGCATGGAAAGAAATCTGTTAGTGAAAACCAAAGAAAATTCGGGGAATGACACAACACATACCATGGGAACTGATAAGCAAGATTGCTCAATTTTTCCTAGGAATCTAGGTGACTGGCTGCGAGAAATACACAAAAGGGAGTATGGGCTATCTGGGAGGCAAGACTGGCTATTGGCTACTGGGATTGCACAATGTACAAATCCAGTTGGGAGTGACTACAGGCTCAGGAATTGCATTGCGCAATTTTCTGGGCCAGCAGTCACTGTCCCTCATAAATGCGCAAAACAGTCTTCGAGGACAGTGCTGGGTAGAAATGTGCATTTCCGGAGAGGAAGATAGAGCCTTCCTTTCCCATATTGTGCAATGTTGTCTTAGTGAAGGTAGAGTCTAGGCCAAGGTTGGTCCGACTCGCCGACGGGAAACTGAAAGCAAATAAGATAGTGAATGCATGGCGACACTAAGTGAAAGCATAAGTGATTTACAGTGCATGCAAACATGAATGAAAGATTCAATAAATATATCAAGATGCATGTGGGTGTAGCAAGTCACCGAATTGGCGACCATTGATGCAAAACAGTTTCATGCATGTGAAAATAGTGAGATAGCAACGAAAACTGAAACAGTGCTAGGACAAGCTAGTATACATGTAAACGACAACAAGTGCTCAAAGAAATAAAGTAAACAACACTCGCACAAGTGAATACACAAAAGGTGACATAAATGCTGAAAAAGACAAGTTGAGGCCACTTACCTGTGAATATTTGAGCTAGATGTGTCGAAGAGTCCTGGATGTGCTGTGGGATGTCAGAGCTCCAAGATCAATGTGAAAGAATGAGCTCTGATTCATCAAATAAATAAGTTTTGAGCTCATGACACACATGGTACAAATCTAGGAAAATCATGGGATGCCTCCAGCTTCTAAAAATAGCTCCCTAAATCATGGGATGCCTTTGCATGTTGCCTTTTTCTATTTCGGGAAAAAGAAAGCCATGCATGCAAGTCGAGTTTCCTTGGTCCCTGGTGGAACTGGTCAACCCAACTGCTCATGCATGAAGCTACTCAGCTGATTGAAAGAAATGCACATTTTCGGCTGGGAGCTAGGCTGGTTGCCCAAGAGATTTGCACAATTTCCGGGCAGAGTAGTTGACTGTTGCCCAGATGCAAATTTTGCACTGAGCAACCCTGCTAGGGAAAATTGTGCAATTTTCACTGTGAGTGTTGACTGGCAAAATTGCGCAATTCTGGAGCCCAACAAGCTGCGAGATAGGATTGCACAATTCTAGAGGGAAGGCTAGTTACCCTCCAGAAATGCACAATTTCTTGGGGGAGTTGCTCAACCTGTAGCTGGACCAAGTCCGAGTGAACAACCTGTGAGGGGAATGCATCAAGCTGTGATCGACAGGCTACCTTTGTGCAAGAAAAACATTGAAGCTTGTGTACTTGATGAAGCAAGACAATGTGCTATGAAAAGTTGGTAGGGAGGCTATAAAATGAAGCTAAGGAAAAATTTTGGAGGGTGGTTGTAGCCGCTACAACACTTGGTGACACATTGGTATAACTCCAGCTTTCTGAATGGACCTTGTTCATGAAAAGTGAGTCTAACACCTCCGTAAGTATTGTTTAGTTCTCAACTCATCTTGGTTTCACATTAGCTTCATTGTAAGATGTAGCATCTACCAAGTTATTGGTCAATTGACACACATTCCAAGCCAAGGAAACACAGTTGTTTCGATTGGGGTTGAGGGGTATATTGGAGCACAAGCAGTATAGTCATCAGAGTCTTAGTTTCATCTCTAGTGTTTCTCTGCCACCAGCAGGCCTGGATAGTACCCCAATGGCGTCAAATAGGAACACAAGCATGGCTCCGCTACCAACAAGCCTGGTCAATACCTCGATGGATTTACTTGCATCACCTCTTTGTGAAGGAAGCCTTTCTCTTCTTTCGCCTTATCACTTTTTCATTTTCAATTTTTTGACTTTTCATTTTTTTCATTTTCATTTTTTTCAACTCTGCATAGAACTTATTCATTTCATAGGTGGAAGAGGGATCCTGATTTATTGAGAGAAGAAGAGGTTGTTCCAATAGAGAATTAGTTTATTATACCTCTAACGTATCTGTTAAGATTTTCCCCCTCACCTTACTCTACTTAACTGAGTTAACAAGGGTTAACCCAAAAAAAATCGACTAGAGAAGGTGACACTAGTTAGCACGCAAGTGTTGTGTTTTCACCAAGGTTCACTTCGAACAATACGTATTTTCCTTCAACGTATAATGGATTAAAAGAAACAAGTTATTAATACATAGGAAAGATGACAGAAAACCAAGTAGTGATAGTTGTACAAGCCCTCTTGTACTTTACCTATCTTGTTCAATTGTCATACATGGTTTCATGCGAAACTATCCTACGAACGAAACAAGTGAACTAACAAACAACAAAGCAAAGCAAGAGTAGAAGCAAAAGAAAGCAAAGCAAGTAAGAAAACAAGCAAGAAAAAAAACAAACAAACAAAGTGAGTAAGAAAACAAGCATGCAAGAAGACTCAATGAAAGCAAACACTACTCCTACTCCTACACTAACGGTGCATCGCCCTGATCACATGAAGTGAGATTTCCAATGCAGCCATCGACGCATTGGTTGACCCATGTTGGTGAAGATTTGGTCCATAAGCAACCAATTTTATGAACCAACAAGCAAGAAAGATATAACAATGAAGACAACCACACTTCATGTTTCAAAGTTCCCATAGGACATAAATGAGTACAAGTGCATGACGAGTAGTCTGTGGACTTATCATAGTGTTGTGTGACACTGCATGCAACTTTGAAGTTGTTGTAGCGGCTACAACCACCCTCCAAAATTTTGCCTTGACCTATTTTGGAGCCTCCCTACCACCCTTTCATAGCATTTTGTCTTGCTTTGTCAAGTATTCAAGCTTCAGTGTTTTCCTCGCACAAAGGTAGCCTGTCGATCACAATCGATTCATTCCCCTCACAGGCTGTTCATCCAGACTTGGTCTAGCTACAAGTTGAGCATCTTCCCCTTGAAATTTTTGCATTTTTGGAGGGAAACTAGCCTTCCCTCTAGAAATTGTGCAATCCTCTTTGGCAGCCTAATGGGATCCAGGATTGCGCAATCCTGCCAGCTAACACTCCCAGTAGGATTTGCGCAAATTTCCCCAACAGGGCTTCTCAGCCCAAGATTTGCATGAATCTGGGCAGTAGTCAGTTGCTCTACCCAGAAATTGTGCAATCCTCCTGGGCAGTCAACCCAGCTCCCAGCCAGGAATGCACCTTTTTCCCAAGCAGTTGAGTAACTGCATGCATGAACAATACGGTTGACCAGTTCCACCCGGGACCGAGGAAACTTGACTTGCATGCATGCATGAATGTCTCTTCCAGGAATAGCAAGAGACAACATGCAAAATGCATCCCATGATTCAGGGATCTATTTTTAGCAGCCAGGAGTTACATGCAAAGTTGTTTTAGAAGTTTCCCTCCAGTTGTCGCTTTTTCCTAGATCTTTGGCATGCGTGTCATGAGGCAAAACTTATTTTTTCGATGCATCAGATCTCATCCAAGACTCTTCGACACATACGGCTCATCTATTCATGAGTAAGTGGACTCAAATTGTATTTTTTAGCATTTATGTCGCTTTTTGTGTATTCACTTGTGTGAGTACTGTTTGCTTGATTTCTTTGAACGCTTGTTGTCGTTTACATGTATACTAGCTTTTCCTAGCTCAGTTTCAGTTTTCATTTCCATCTCACTATTGTCACATGCATGAAACTATTTTGCATGGACGTTGAACTGGCGAACTGCATCACCCACGTGCATGTTGATCTATTTGCTGAATCTTTCATTCATGTTTTGCATGCACTTTCAATCACTTATGCTATCAATTAATGTCACCATGCATTCACTATCTTATTTATTTTTAGTTGTCGTCGGCGAGCCGGGCCAACCTTGGCCCAGATTTTTCCTTCACCAAGGCTGCACTGTGCAATCTAGGGAAGAAAGGATCACCTTCCTCTCTAGAAATGCACATTCCTGCCTAGCACTGGAATCCAAGACTGTTTTGCGCATTTATGGAGGATGGTGGCTGCTTGGCTCAAGAAATTGTGCAAATTTGTCCCTGGGCCAGCAGTCCTCCCTAGTTGGAATTGCGCAAATATGTCCCTGGGCCAGTAATCCTTCCCAGCTAGAATTGAAAATTTCACAATCCCAGTAACGAAGTACCTGACTATATTGCGCATTTCACAGATCCAACAGCCAGTCCTACCTCCCAGATAGCCTAGACTTCCTTTTGTGCAGTTCTGGTAGCTAATCACCTAGCCTCCCAGCAAAATTTTCACAATCTTGCTCATCAGTGTCCTAGGTATGTGTTTTGTCCTTCCCCAGATTTCCTTTGTTTCCACTGACATATTTATTGCCATGCATGCTTCTTGTTTCTAGATCTTTTAGGTATTCATCTGTCTCAATGGCTTCCAAGAGAATAGGATCACATGACACTAATGGAGTTGTAGTTGGAGCAATAGTTTAGCAGGTGTCCTCTAGTATGCCAAGGACATCAAACTAAATTGGCAATAGGTTAATGAAACATTCACAAGCACATTTTGGGAAGACCTCGAAGACTGTCAGGTGTAAATGAACATTCACAAGTCCGACTTGTACCGGATTGCATGCAGATAGCCCAAGTTCCCATGTGCAGACATGATTCATTGGATCGTCTCTCACAATGACCCCGAGACGATGACCTTGAGCAGTGTCAGTTGTAGGTTTTAACCCTGTATAGACATTACCTGCATACGAATTCTAAAATACAGAAAATAAACAATGCAAGAGCATAACACATAAAACACATATACACAGAGATTTCCCCCTAGATCCCAAAACTGGGACTACCAGCTTGATTTTTCATTATGTTCCTTTCAATGTTACAATACATATTTATACATGCTAAAGCATCCAATACCGTGGACCGAACACCATCGCGTCTAAAACCATGGATTGAAAACCGTCGCGTCCAAAACCATGTGTGAAAATCATGCACAAAACCATAGGTAGGTTCGCCCAACCTAATATAGGGTCCAAAAACAAAATTTTCTAGGGCGCTACCCTGGACCCCATAGAAGGGAGCTACCTGCACCCCTCAAACTCCCTGTGACCTCCCCACTACGCAATCAGCACAATGAAAAGTGGGGGGGGGGGGGGTTCCGCCCGCCTCTAACCCCCCGGTTAACTACGTGGGCTAGTCATGGAAAGAATATAACACAACGAAACATCAATGGGATGAAGCTTGAAACATTTTGAGCACGACATTATGATGAGATGTAGCAGATGTCAGAGCCCATGACTGTCATGATTCTTCCATTCAGCTTGCACAACAATAAAGGTAACTCAGAGACATTTTTAAGGATTGGGTAAATAAGCCAACTCGTTTCAGGATGACACCCAACTAGATCTACAAGGCAAAGGTATTGAGGAAGGCATAGCAATGCTTGGTCATATTCGCATGTCAACTGAGTGGCCAAGCAAGAACTAAAACCTTTCCTCAGAGTTGGGTGATTGCATTAGACCAACTAGCTAGATATGGAAGACCATGCAACTTCTCTGGCATACTGGCTCATTAGCTGAAGGAACAAGTCACGAAGGCTCGACAATCACCCGAGGGTATGAAGTCATAGATTTACATGTCTGCCTACATCCTAGATGAAGTCTATGCCTGACATGAGTTCCCGGGCTTGGAGTGGGCATCGTCACCGACGGAGAGTATTGTGAATACATATTTCAAGTTGTTGTCTGAATGCAGCTTTAGGGGAGTGATCATATGGTTTTCCAACCATTTTGTCACCCCAGTATACAGGATGATATTCGAACAGGGTCCACCCTGCATGTCAAAGGAAGCAATGGAGGCATTGTTAGGCATTACAGATTGGTATGCCTCACCGTCTGCACTTTCATCCGAATATTCAGTGCAGAGAAGCCTCTGCATGTTCTACCAAAGTTTTCCTTGGACATACATGTCATGAAGGAAGTATCTTATCACATCTCGACATGATTGACAGCTAGACTGTAGCAGAAGAAGAAGGCATTGTGGCCCACTCTTCTATTGCGAATTGGGTTATATTAGATCCGAAGTATCAAGCAAGTGGATGTCGAAGTAGAACAAATGAAGAAGTACCCATTCGACCTTCAAAGCTTCAACCCGGATGACCCACATTGCATTGTGAAGGATCACTACATGAGAGTTCAGTTCAACTAGATCCATGGGGCATTTCATTGGGCCGAGGAAGACTCGTGGAGCTATTGCTACAATTCCTCCGGACCTAATGAACAGGCCGGATTTGTCATAGAGTAGTTAGCAAAGCAGCATGAAGCAACATCACAGAGAGCACTAATAGTAGCAGCAGTAGTAGAGCCAAGTATACCTCTGCATGACAAAGGTAAGAGGAAGATTTTTGACCGCATGGAGGAAGAGCAAAGCTGCAAGTTTCGAGTAGATCCACTTGTAGAACAAGCAGCTATGGCTATTCAGGCAAAGAGGCAGCAAAGCGACAAGCGAATCGTGCAAAGGCAGAGGGATAAGAAGAGAATGGAAGAAGCAGAGAAGGAGTTGCATGAGCTGAGGGAGAAAATCTGGAAAGAACAAGAGTTGCATCAACGGGAGAAGGAAGTGCAACAACAGCAGATACAACATGGGTGCATCATGTGCAGACAAATGAAGCAATGCCTATATAAGTAGTTGATTCATCTGAACAACTGGCATCAAGTGAACAGGGTGAACCATCGCAGGGGCAAGACTTTGCTTATGAGATAGAACAGGCGCTTGAACAGTTGGATGCAAACATGGAGTAGTAAGAGTTGGAACAAGACACTGACCTCATGCCTCAACACAAAAAGGTTGACTCACCTGCTTCAATGCATCCAGATTATGAGCAAGTCTCAAATGACCAAGGAGGCACTGAGATCCCTGGTGGTCAGCCAAAAGTAGAGGTGCACAATATCTCCTTTGACGAATCTCATCACAAAGTAGTGTAGTCTCAGAGTACCGACTCTGGAGGACCAAACATCTCTTGCGCAAGTTGAGGAACAAGTGATCGTGATTGATGTGTACAAGAATCTAGTTGCGTTGACTGATGCAACTAGAGTGTATGCCAAAGCTAATAGCTCAAGTGTTCACTTCCTCATAGCCGAGAATGAGTGAATGGAAAGGAACTACAGGTGGCCAAGCAAGGAGGAGACTTGGTGACAATGTCCAACCGAGCTAAACTAAAGAAGGAAATACTAGATGAAGTATTGTCCCTTGAACCAGTTATGCAAGCATTGTACTCCAAGTTTGGTACCGTGCAACAAGCAATCATCCATCTCCATGGATAGTAGCAATGATGTGTGATAAGAGCATGCATCTAGAATAACATACATGTTGTTGTTGATAACATGCCGGCATGGATGACGAATTACAAGGGAGCCCTGCTTCACTTGCCAAAGATGATGAGGGCCAATACGGTCAAGCTGCAAGCACGTATCCAGAGTTAGATCCAGAACTATGAAGAACTACTGCAGCTCATCACTAGCATACAGGCTTCCCATGCATGAGTATTCAAGAGCATGGATGTTATAGTGCACACATATGCGATCCCATCACTTGGGACTCTCACCGAGGTTGTTATCACCCTAAAATATTTGTCTCTAAGCTTTGGAAAGTTTCCTTGTTTCTAATCATAGTCTTATAAGTTTTGAGTCATCTTATCACAATTATTGTCATTCTCATTTACAAATCCTTCTTCTATTCATGGTGTTAAAGGGTCTCTAGGTCATTTCATGCTTTAAGGGTTAGGTCATAAGGTTAGAAGTCTTTTAAGGTCATATCTCTTTTCCAAATAAAGTTTGACAACCTCATTCCATGTCCTAGAAGCTTTACCATGTGTTTAGAAGTCATATCTCACATCATGTTGGAAATATTTTGAAACTAGCTACGAAATCACTGAACTAGGAATTTTCGTAGCGCGCTACGAAATCCCTGAAAAAGCCTATTTCAGCATAAAAAACTCTGCTTTCTGCGTTTAATAGTCAACTTCCAGAAGGGGTATTGAGCAGATGAGAACTCAATTTTGAAAAATGAAAGAGGCTTGTCTTGATAACATACCAAACTAGAAAAACCTCTTTTAGTTTCTTCAAATCCATTCTGAGGTGGGAGGAATTTATGGTTAAACTTGCGCTACGAAACTGCTGAAAGTCAAGCTTGGTCTTCTAGTTTTAGCAGTCTTTTTCAAGATCAGTTTCTGGTCACATGAAAAGGTATTTTGGAATTCTGAAGGAATTTTCTCTTCATAAACCCTCCAGATACAATAACCTATCTCAATTTATTCATAAGTGTTTTCAGTTGGGAGATAATAATCTTTCTTTGAAACCCAAAATTCAGAGAACGGATTTTTCCTGTTTGACACGTGTTTTTCAAGGATAGATTTTGGACAGCTGGAGAAGTATTTTAAAAAACCAAGAGAGGATTTTGTTATAGACATCATGGGATACAAAAATATCCTTCATTTTCAAAAAAAAGTTCATGGATGAGGAGATAAAGGCTCTGTCCCACGTGCCATTTTTAGGGATTTTAAACCTAAAAACAGGGAAACATGTTCCCTAATTTCTAAGGTTTGTCTTCAGCAGTCAGATGACCACATGGGAGGCTTCATCAAATTCGACTTCTTGAGGATGAAAGTTGTCAAATAATGCTTTAAATTCTTAGATAAGGTTGTTGTAATCATGATAAGGAGTTACACTCCTAGTTGTATTAGGTCTCTAGGACTGCTAGTTAGGTGTCATTTGCATTTAATAGTTAGTTTTAAGTATCAATAGGTGTCATAGTAGGATGAATTCGAATTCCCTTCATGCTTGAGGAGGAATCTAAGTTATGTAAAGAGCTCTATATATAGCTCAAGCATCAATGTACTCAGGGTTGGAAATTTTATGAAAAAGCTTGTATTTGGCTTATATAAGACTCAGTTTCAGTAATACATATTTGACTATACTTCTCAGGATTCATGATGGCTTTGTTATGTTCAGAATATGTAATGTTTTCCTTTCCCTAATTCTTGGTGGTATGGATGTATAATCACTCAGAATTCACTGAATGTGCTCTGACTTCCTGTATACATTTATAAACTGTGTGGTCTCATATGAGTTTATGTTCTGAATGTTTAAATGCTGAATGCCCTAACTTCCATGTAAGGTTGAGTTCATTGTTTTATTGAGGTGTGTTGACTCCATAAGCCCAATGGATAGTAATTAAAAGTGTTTCCACCATTTATATTTCTCAGATTTGTTCTATTAGAGTTAGCCATCTGAATCTTTAATCAAAATCATTAACCCATCTAGAGAGAGCCCTCTCAGGTTGAGGAGGCTAAGCCTCAGCCTAAAGTAGGTTTGAAACAGTTACTTGAAGTCTTCCTGGTATGCAGCCTTCCAGGGTCTGATTTTGAGATAACATTTTGGTGCGTCTGCCAGGAGTCTGAAGCTTATTCTTTCCCGAAATCAAAAGGCTGAACTTCTGAAGGTAGCAGGAGCTCAGACATCTTTTCGAGGCTGCAAATCTACCTTGGCGACTCCACACATCAAATAACAAATTGGAAGGTGACTCCAATGCTAGAAGATCAGTAGCTTGATGAAGTTCCAAGATGAGTTCCACTGCAAGAATGAATGCCAGGTATGCTCCTATGAATCGGTCTCATATCCCTGTTTTTCCAAATCCTATGCCAAAGGTTGATTGGTTAGAGGATCTTCCAATATTCAAAGATGAAAAGAAAGACAATGCTGCTCTTCATTTGGTTAGGTTTCATATGCATGTACGCAATCTCAAGGTTCAGTTTCCTAAGGATTGTCTCATGAGAATGTTTATGACCACTTTAGAAGGAAAAGCATGGTTTTGGTATAAAAGTTTGGAAAATGGTTCAATATATTCACTTGCTAGTTTTCATGATGAATTCTATGAGATGTATAAAGAATGTCATCCTTCTTTACTGCTACTCAAATATTGTTGTAGACATTCTTTAAGTCTTATTCAGTACTTGAAGGATTGTTATGGTGATGATGAATTTATGGATGAAGAAATTTTAGAGGCTCTTCATAACAATGCATTTCAACACCAAGAAGAAAGTATAACATCTCATGAAATGCAACATGAAGATCAGCAGGGGTTTACTTATGAAAACCATGTTTCATCCTTTGATATAAATGAGAGGATGTTGCAAACTTGCCAAGATTTTGATCACAATGAGTATGAAATTGATTGCAAATACCAAGGAAAAGTACTGGAAGATAACTATTATAACCCTCAGGCAGAAGAAAAGATGGTTCATGTTTGTAATTCCTTGCAGCAGCTTGCATCAAAGAATGATCTTTATAATGAAGAAAATTACATTGTTTGTGGGCATCATGTAGAAAGGCAGTTGGACAACACATCAAAGGGGTCTTGTGTGTTTGAGAATCAGTTTTCTGAAGAGGTAGAGTGTTATGATGATCATCAAAATAATCATGTCTTGTTTGACCCTATAAGTGAATACATGGCAAAGATTTTCACACCAGTATTTCATTTTCATTTGCATTATGAAGATCATATACATTATAAGTTGATTTGGTCATCTCACTATCATGGTTATTTTGAGGTTGAATGCAGTCAAGAGCCTCCAATATCAGAAAAGACAATTGATTGGCTTTATTGGAAATATCATGTTGCTTGACCTAAAGTGGAAATTGCAGCTAGTAGGTAGGTAGGAAAATGCAAATCAACTCAAGGTTGACTGAGCATTTTTCAGTAGATATAGATTTCTTTCTCCTACAGTGATAATCAAGCTTAAGCCCGAGGTGAAGACCCAGAAAGCTTAAAGGGAACACTTGTCAAGAAAATTT
>APFE031558316.1:27774-53727 GCA_000404065.3 Pinus taeda
TTGCATTTAATAGTTAGTTTTAAGTATCAATAGGTGTCATAGTAGGATGAATTCGAATTCCCCTCATGCTTGAGGAGGAATATAAGTTATGTAAAGAGATCTATATATAGAAGAAGATGTAATTTACAAAGGGTTGGAAATTTTCAGAGAAAGACTCATATTGTGCCATTGTAGAAGATTATGTTTTTATGAATGCAGACTTTGGCTTTACTTCTCAGGATTCAGAAAGAGTTCAATGGTGCAATGGTGGCTTGTTTATGTTTTTCCTTATCTCCTTATTTGCAGTAGTATGAATGTATGATACTTAGAATTCATTGGTTATGCTCTAACTTCCTTCATACATTTGTAGACTGTGTTTTCCTTTATGCTACTGATGTACCCTTCATATGTTGAATTCTAGATGCCCTGACTTTCATGTAAAGCTAATTTTATTGTCATACTGAAGCATTTCTTGACTCCATAAGCCCAATGGATGCTTAGTGATCATGTTCAACCATTCATATTTCTTCACTTGTTTCATATAGTTAGCCATCTAAATCATTATCAAAAATCTTTAATCTTGTGAGAGAGCCCTCTCAAGTTGGGGAGGCTAAGCCTCAGCCAAAAGTTGGTTTGAAATAGTTACTCAAAGTCTTCCTAATCAATAGCCTATCAAGGGTCTGATTTTGTGATAACAGAGGTGAAGACAAAGAAGCAGGTCCAACGGGAGCTTGACTCGTACTTTGATGAGTTGATGCGCATCGCCACCAGCTCAGACTTGCCTATCAGTGCAGACATCATGCGCAAGTATATCGTTGGTCCGGCCACATTGAAGACAATGATGCACATGTTCTCAGACAAGTTGGACAGAGGAGCCCAAGTAGTGTACCCAGATGCTATGGAGGTAAGGTTTAGGTTTCAGACAGATGTCACGGTGGAACACACGGACACTATCAAGTACTACCAATCTTGGCATCAATATGTTACTGTTGATCAACATGAGGATGTTGAGTAGTTGGACTTCTATAGTTGTCTAAGTCAGAATGATGTCCAGTTTGGCTTGTTCAAGCCATTATTCACATGGGTACATGTGCATTGTAATGTTGAGTCATGTCAAGTGTAAGTCAAGTCTTAATAGTGGATGTAACAATCATAGAGTTGGTGAATAGTCATGAGGGTAGTTGAATGGTCACAAATGGGAATGTCAAGGGTCACCCCACCCTTTTCTATAAATAGTCCCTCATAACTCATTGTATAGGCTTTTGGTCAGCCAAACTTCTATTAAGACTATCTTGAAGAAATCTTGGAGGAGCAGGAGGATTGGCTGTAATGTTTCACTGATCCTGCTCAGGTTTACATGGATGTATTGTATGATTGGGAGTTACAATTCTTTACATAATAAGAACCAGCAATTTTTCATGTGTATGTTGTTATTGTAGTTAGACTGTTTTGATTGCCTTAATGATATATGTTGTTTAACTTATGTATTTGTGTATGAACTGATTCGTATGCAATTATAAGAATTTTGTTGCAAATTTGTTATTGGTTTAACCATCACTTTGGATTTTTGACTGTTCTTCTTTCCAGCTTGTGATGCATCTTCACTCATGTGTTCCCTTCCCAGTTGACTACTGATAAATTTTGTCAAGGGGCACACTCATCCCACCCCCTTTGTGTTAGAATATCTCATGCATCTTCCTTGACTCACTATAGTGGTCACACCCTTTCTACTGACAGATTTATCTTACTTACCTTTGTGCGACATCGCGGTCAAGGCATTACCTTATGAACCACTGTTGGGACTCCTACACCAAACAATCTGAGGTCTAATTGGGACTTCTTACCAAGGAGATCCCCTTGACATGTTGGCGGGTCCAGCACTGTAAACAAAAGCATAAGAACACTCTTAACTGTGACATGCAAGAAAACAAAAGAAACAAAGATAACTTGCATCGTGCACATGTTCTTGCAATGTAAGATTCCTCCAATGCATGAGCGATAGGATCGTGTAGTTCAAGTGGAGGAAGTATGATCTATGTGTGAGATGGATCTTCAATGCATACAAATGAGTAATGAGGAGCCTTAAGTGATTAAACAATTTCCTGATCGGAAGTGAGACTAACCCCAAGAGAGCGAGGGCTTGGAATAACCATCAGCTTGGGCTAAAGTTCCTCGACGGTCTTGGATGTTTCAACTTCATCATCAGATAGATCATCATAAACCAGTGGCTTAGAAAGATCAATTGTGAGAGAGTCATGATCTTGATCAAATATGGAAGTGAATGGATCACGACAGGCATGATCAGAAAAATTAATGATTTCATTAACATCCTCATGATGAGATAAATCAAACAGAGGGGTAGATGAAAAGTGAAGAAACTCATCCTCTGTGTTTCCAAAAAAGGCAGATGAAAGATCAAGTGGATTTTCAATGAGTAACTTATCATCTCCATTGTCGAATGATGGACCAACATCCAGCGAGTCCTGTGACTGATCAACAATGGGTGCATCCGTGGATGAAGATACACATGCAAAATCATGGATGGCAGGTTCACGAAAGATGTTAGGAAAGAACGAAGGGGGCTCGGATGGAAGGGAGTCATCCTTCGTCGTGTGTTGATGTTCAAGCTCCCACTCATACTCTTTGTGAATGACAACACATGTTCATTGTGCAACACCAACCCTGCCAAAGGCTTGTTCCTCGTTCACAACAAGTGAAGAGTCCGGAATGGAAGAACACAAAACAACATCATCCAGAGGAACAACTGAGTGCAAAGACGGATGTTGTGGAACATAACGCATATGAAAAATCGAAGGACTCACAACCAAATCTATGGAAAAATTAAGTGAAGTGATGTTGGGAGGATGTGAAAGCTGAACAAGTTTGTGAGCATGATCCTCAACATCACTCAAAAGTGGTGGGGCTATTTGATGAGGGGATGGTGGATAGTCAGTAGAGATAGTGACCACATCCGGCTGAGATTGCACAGCTCCATCAGTGAAGAATGTTGAACGAGGCTTGATTTCAAGCTTCTTCTTGGGACGGACATATTTTTTAAGGCAATACTCGAATCGGTCCCAAAGATAGGAAAATAACATCTCGCTCCTCAAAGCTTGAAACTACAATTCACGGAAGACCTGCCAAAAATCCATGATCGATTCATGTGGAGCCTTATGTTGCTGTAGTAGTCTTTGGTCAAGTTGGTATAGATCAAAATGATAGAAATTGTCCTCAATGAGGTCACATAAGTACTCAAGTGAGTGCACGCTGTCAGCTGGTAGGCTGAACAACCATCGAAGTGGAGATTCACGAAGTGTGTATTCAAGCAGCAAGCTGGCATGTTTGTCAGAACACCATATTCCTCATGGAGCATGGAAAGAAAGTCATGTAAGAACTCAGGCCATGCCACTTCACCTTCACCATCATACATGTAAGTGGACAAGTGATCAAAAAACTCCCTCGCGATGGTGACATCTTCATGATTCAAGAAACATCACAGAGGGAGAAGAGTGCAAGAATCCATGAGAGATATGTAAAGGTTCAAAACGGATGAGAGGACACAACTTATCATCTGGCCCTCCTTCTAGCGCCAGAAATGTTGATGGTGATGGGCCCGCCAAAATTTCAAGGGATCTCCCCGATAAAAAGTCCCAACTAGACCTCATACTGTTTGGTGTAGGAGTCCTAGCAGTGGGTCGTATGGTAATGCCTTGACCGTGATTTCACACAGAGGCAAGAAAGATAAATCTATTGGTAGCAAGGGTGTGATAGCTACAGTGAGTCAAGGAAGGTGCATGAGAGGTTCTAACACATGAGGGTTGAGATGAGTGCACCCCTTGGAAACCTATAATAGTACTCGGCTTGGAAGGAAACACATGAGCAAAGATGCATCACTAGCTGGAAAGCGAGTTTCAATCCAAAGTGATGGTTAAACCAACAACACATTTCAAAAAGATTCATACATTCTTATACAGAATAGTTCATACATGCATGCGGAAGCAAACAATACATATATCATTTAGAGTAAACCAGATAACATAGAATACAATACAACATATGGATGAAACATGCTGGCTCTTATTATATAAAGAAGTGTAAGTTCCAATCATACAATACATCCATGTCCAACCACTAGTTCCAATAGTGGAACGTTACAACCACATCCACTTGCTCCTCCAAAGAGATGTACTAGCTCTGCGCAATGGAGAAGCCAGGGCTCTTTACAATACTATCCAAGCTCTCTCCAAGATAGTCTTATCAGAAGCTTGGATGACCAAAAATCATTTACAATAAGTTAAGAGGGACTATTTATAATAAAGGGTGGGGTGACCCTTGACATTCCCCTTTGTGACAGTTCAAATACCCTCAGGACTCTTCACCTACTCTATGACTATTACATCCAACTATCACAACTTAACTTACACTTGACATGACTTTACATTACAATCCATATGTACCCATGTGAAACAAAATGGCTTGAGAAAGCCAAGCTAGACATCACTCTGACTTAGACAACCATGGAAGTCCAAATCCTCAACATCTTCATGCTGATCAATAGTGACATATTGATGCCAAGATCGGTAGTTTTTGATGGTGTCTATGTGTTCCATTGTGACATTCATTTGAAGCCTAACCCTTGCCTCCATAGCATCTAGGTACACTGCTCAGGCTCCTCTGTCCAACTCGTCTGAAAGCATGTGCATCATTGTGTTCAATGTGGCTGGACCAACACATTACTTGTGCATGATGTCTTCATTGATAAGCAATTCTGGGCTAGTGGAAATGTGCATCAACTCGTCAAAGTACGATTCAAGCTCTAGTTGGACATGTTTCTTTGTCTTCGCCTGGTTGAGAGTCCCAATAGATGGGATCGCATGTTTGTGCACCACAACCTCCATACTCTTGAATACTCATGTAGGGGAAGCATGTATGCTAGTGATGAGCTGCAAGAGCTCTTCATAGTTCTGGATCTAACTCTGGATATGTGCTTTCATCTTGACCACATTGGCCCTCATCATCTTAGGCAAGTGAAGTAGGTCTCCCTTGTATTTCATGTCCATGTTTGGATGTCATCAACAACAACATGCAATTTTGTTAAGATACATCCTCTTCTAGCACATTGTTGTTGCCATCCGTTGAGATGGACGACTGCCTTATGCACGGTACCAAACTTGGAGTACAATGCTCGCATAACTATGTCAATAGACAATACCTCATCTAGTATTGCCTTCTTCAGTTCATCTCGGGTGGACCTTGTGACCAAGTCTCCTCCTTGCTTGGCCATTTGTAGTTCCTTTTCCATTCGCTCATTCTCAGCTATTAGAAAGAAAACACTTGAGCTAGTGGCTTCGGCATACACTTTGGTTGCATCGGCCAAGGCTTCCATATGTTTGCACACATCAGTCAATATCACTCATTCTTCAACTTGCACAGGAGATGTATGATCCTCTGAAGTTGACACTCTGTGAGACTGCACAACTCTATGTTGAGAGTCGTTGAATGAGATGTTTTGCATCTCTCCTTTCGACTGATCACCAAGGATCTCAGTGCCTCCTTGGTCATTTGAGATTTACTCATCATATGGATGCATTGAAGTGGGTGAGTTGACCTCTTGGTGATGAGGCATGAGGTCGGTGTCCTATTCCAACTCTTTTTGCTCCATGTCTGCATCCAACTGTTTAAGTGCTTGTTCTATCTCATGAGTGAAGTCTTGCTCCTGCGATGGTTCACCCTGTTCACCTGATGCTAGATGTTATGATGAATCAATGACTTTCACGGGTGCTGCTTCATCTATTTTCACATGTTGTGCCCCCTGTTGTATCTACTGTTGTTGCACTTCCCTATCCTATTTGCACAACTCTTTTCTTTTCGAAGTTTCTCCTTCAACTCATGCAACTCCTTCTCTACCTCTTCCATTCTTCTCTTATCCCTTTACCTTTGCATGATTCGCATGTCATGCTGGTGCCTCTTTGCCTCTATAGCCATAGCTTCTTTCTCTACTAATGGATCTACTTGAAACTTTCAACTTCGCTCCTCCTCCATGGATCAACAATCCTCCTCCTACATTTGTCGCGCACTGATATGCTTTCCTCTGTTGCTACTATTGCTACTTCTGTTGTTGGTTCTCTTCGTGATGTTGCTTCATGTTGCTTCACTAACCACTCCACACTGAAGCCGACCTATTCATTGGGTCTGGAGAAACTATAGAAATATCTCCATGGGTCCTCCTCATCCCAATGAAATGCCCGTGGATCTAATTGAACTGAAATCTCATGTAGTGATCTTTCACAATGCAATGTAGATCATACAGAATGTAACTTCAGAGGTCAAATGGGTACTTCTTCATCTGTTTTTCTTTGACATCTACTTGCTTGATACTCCGATCTCATATAACCCAATCCGTAATGGAAGAGCGGGCCAAGGTGCCTTCTTCTTCCGATGCAGTCTAGCTGCCAATCCTGTCGAGATGTGACATGCTACTTCCTGCATGACAAGTACATCCAAGGAAAACTTCAGAAGAACATGCAGAGGCTTCTCCGCATTGAACATTTGGATGAAGGTATTGAACGATGAGGCATACCAATTAGGAATGCCTATTAGTGCCTCCATTGCTTCCTTTGACATGCAGGGTGGATCCTGTTCGAATTTCATTTTGTACACTGGGGTGACAAAATGATCAGATAGTCGTGTGATTACTACTTTGAAGCTTCATTCGGAGAACAACTTGAAATATGTTTTCACAGCAGTCTCTATCAGTGACCATGCCCACTCCAAACTCGGGAACTCATGTTGGGCACAGACTGCATCTAGGATGTAGGTGGACATGTAAATCTTTGCATGAATACCTCTGGGTGACTGTCAAGCCTTCATCACTTGTTCCTTCAACTAATGAGCCAACATGTCAGACCAGTTACATGGTTTTCCCTCTCTAGCCAATTGGTCCAGTGCGATCACCCAACTTTGTGGGAAGGTTTCCATGCTTTCTTGGCCATACAGTCGACATGAAAATATGACCAAGTATTGATATGCCTTTCACGGTATCTTCATCATGTAGATCTGGTTGGGTGTCAACTTGAATCGAGCCAGCTCATTTACCCAGTTCTTCAGAATGTCTCTGGAGTTAGCATTGTTGTTGGGTAAGCTAAAGGGAGTCTTCATGATAGTCATGGGCTCTAACATTTGATACATCTATCATAGTCTCATGCCCAAAATGTTACAAGCTTCATCCCACTTCAGCTTGATGTCCTTGTCTAGAAACAACTTTGTATCTTCATAGATTGGTAGACCAGAGGACACTTGCTCAACTGCTGCTCCAACTACCTTCCTATCAGTGTACTATGATCCCGCTCTCTTGAAAGCCATTGATCCTATACTTCTAAGAGGCAGATGAACACCTAAAATATATGGAGATAAGAAACATGCATAGAAAGAAATCTATCAACGAAAGCCAAAGAAAATTCGGGGAATGACACAACACATAACTGGAGAATTGATAGGCAAGGTTACACAATTTTTCTTGGGAGACTGGGTGAATGGCTACCAGAACTGTGCAAAAGGTAGTTTGGGTTGTCTGGGAGGCAAGACTGGCTACTGGATTTCCGCAATGCGCAATCCAGACTAGTTGTTGGCTACTGGAATTGCGCAATGCACAATTCCAGCTGGGAGTGACTACAGGCTCAAGGACTACATTGCCAATAGGCAACTGAAAGAAAATAAGACATTGAATGCATGGCGATACTAAGTGAAAGAAGAAGTGATTGACAGTGCATGCGAATATGAATGAAAGATTTAGTAAACAGATCAACATGCATGTGGGTGAAGTGAGTCACCAAATCAGTGACCATTCATGCAAAATAGTTTCATGCATGTGAAAGTAGTGAGATAGCAATGAAAATTAAAACAGTGTTAGGACAAGCTAGTATACATGTAAACAATAGCAAGTGCTCAAAGAAATCAAGAAAACAACACTCACACAAGTGAATACACAAAAAGCATCATAAATGTTGAAAAAGACAAGTTCAGGCCACTTACCCATGAATAGTTGAGCCAGATGTGTTGAAGAGTCCTGGATGTGTTGTGGGATGTCCAAGCTCCAAGATCGATGTGAGAATGAGAACTGATGCATCAAATAAATAAGTTTTGAGCTCATGATGTGAATGCCACAAATATAGGAAAAAGCAACACTCGGAAGAAAGTTTGTAAAACAACTTTGCATGTAACCTCCAGCTGCTAAAAATAGCTCGTTGAATCATGGGATGCCTTTGCATGTTGCCTTTTTTTATTCTGGGAAAAAGTAAGCCATGCATGCAAGTCAAGTTTCCTTGGTCCCGGGTGGAACTGGTCAACCCAACTACTCATGCATGATGCTACTCAACTGCTTGAAAGAAATGCACATTTCAAGCTGGGAGTTGGGCTGGCTGCCAAGGAGATTTGCATAATTTATGGGCAGAGAAGTTGACTGCTGCCTAGATTTGCCAATTTCTGGAGGGAAGGACAGTTTCCCTCCAGAAATGTGCAATTTCTTGGGGGAACTACTCATCCTATAGCTGTACCAAGTCTAGGTGAAGAGCCTGTGAGGGGAATGCATCAAGCTGTGATCGACAGGCTGCCTTTGTGCAAGAAAAACACTGAAGCTTGTGTACTTGACGAAGAATGACAAGGTGTTTTGAAAAGTTGGTAGGGAGGCTCTGGAACAAAGCTAAGGAAAAATTTTGCAGGGTGCTTGCAACTGCTACAACAGTAAGATAACACATACAACACTCAATGGATGAGTCTAAAAGAGTGCAATGGTCATTACTACAAGCTTTATGTGAAAGGCCTGTCTAGTGTACGGGGAGATAACTACCATGGCCAAGAAAAAATTAACAACATATATAACACATTTCCATTAATAGATTATGTATTACAACAAGTGAAATAGTTCAAGTGTTCAACATAGGTTAAAGAAACATGCATTACAAGTGTTAAAGATTAGTCTTACAAAAATTACAATACATGTGTGAAAACGTGTTGGCCTGTTAGCGGGCTTCTGAATTAAGCGAAAGTTCCAAGACACATCGTTACACCATACATCACTAACCCCGAGTGCGGGGCATTGGAGCAACTACTTACTCCTCAAAGAAAAGGTTACAAACTCTCTTGTCTATGTGGGAGGAGCTGAGGTGAAAATTCCTTTCCATGTACAAATGAGGGGATATTTATAGACAAGGGTGAAATTGACCCTCGTGACTATTCGACTACCCTCATGACTTTTTGACTTCCATGACTTTTCGACTTTACATGACTCTTTGTACAAAAGGTGGGTCTCTTGGACTTCCACATTACATTACATTGATTAACAACATAGCCCATAGTAGAGATGTGGGTGACATGACTCTCTACATGACAATGTTTGTACATTCGTGTTGTTGTTGGATTGCATGTCGAGCTACAATGTTGTTGGGCGATGGATGTCTTCATGGTGTGCCACAACTTCACCTCTACATGGAAAAGTGTGCGGAGTCTTCGATGGTCTTCGGTTCGCTTGATGGAGCTTTGGCATGTTGTTCCTTGCTTGCATGTTGGAAGGATTGATAGGCTCATCTGTTCATGAAAGGTGCATATTTTTCCATTCGTCCGTCCGTGAGCACATGTTTCATGTTTGCTCGTTTGTTCATCTGTTTGTGAGCACATCTCTCTACATGCATAGTTCGTTTGCCCAATGGTGAACTTGTCCTTCTGCATGTGCTCCCTTCATTCATCCTATTAGTTGTCGCACCATTTTTATTGGTGTACATGTACCTGCAGTCACTCATGACGAGATGACATCAAATCCAAAACTTCCTAGTCTGCCATGACACATGATGATTTCGAATGCAGGTGACCGGGAGAGGCAACAAGATTGTGAAGTGGGATGATGGCTCCGGGCACTGCTGATGAAAATTGCGCAAGAGTCACTGAGTGATGGAGATGGGCAATCCAAGTCGATAGTGACTCTCTACGAGGTCTGGCTCGGATGGAAGGAAAAATTGCGTAAATTTTGGGACGGACAGTACGGGATGCAAGAAGGAAAAATAGGAAGAACCTGCCTAGTTTTCGGAGCGAGTGGGCAACAGGGGATGGAAGGAAAAATTTGCGCAATTTTCTAGAGGAACAGGTTGGGCTATAAGGAGGATCAGTAGGCAAAGATTGCATAGTTTTTGGGAGGAACTTCCTGGGAGACTGGTAGTCAAAACTGCACAATTCCTAGAGGGGACTGGAAGTTGGCTTCTGGGTCAGTGGCAACCAAAAATGTGCATTTCCTAGAGGGAACTAGCAGTTGGCTACTAGGTCACTAGCAGTAGAAACTGCGTAATTCTTGGAGGGAACCGGTAGTCTAGTGCTAGGAGTTGCTGGTGGAGGAAACTGCATTGAGGTTAGGAGGACAACATGTTT
Source organism: Pinus taeda (assembly GCA_000404065.3). Lineage (NCBI taxonomy): Eukaryota > Viridiplantae > Streptophyta > Pinopsida > Pinales > Pinaceae > Pinus > Pinus taeda. Next base: position 38,167 of record APFE031558316.1, read on the forward strand.
ATCATCTCTGTGCAACTTTTGAGCTAAGCGGATTGTTGGGCAGTAGAAGGCAAGCTCATGACAACTGCGCAATTTCTTGGATGAGAAGCTAGTCGACTGCCGGGATGACTGACTGGGAAAACTGCACAATTTTTTGAGGGAGACAGGGATGGGCACTTGGTTTCTATCTGGCTTGTCTACGCAGTTTCCTTAGATAGTTGAGTGAGTAAGGTCAGTGGCATCTATGCAATTTTTGAGGGGATTCAGTCCCGGGGTGACTATCGGGTCCAATTGTCGAGGTGGTCATCATCAAATTTGATTGAATTTCTTGTGGGTAGCGCAGCTTGAAAATACTTGCTTGGTGCTTCTACTTTATTCTAGTCAATAGTCAATTGAGTCGATGGTGGGGTGATGGTTCGAATGTCAGAGGGGAGTCTGGTCGTCAGAACTTCAACAAAAGTGACTAAGTGTGTGAATGATCGAACGATGCATAGGTGATCATGCAAAAACACACTCTCATGACTTGATGATGAGATGACTCAACCACCCGAACACACATGTTCAACATCACTGATCGATAGTGCAAGTGACAAGTGCAACACTCGTGATTGATCATGACGATGCTTGCGCAACAGTGAATGTGACTTTGTGTGTGAGTGCGACAGTTACTTTCATAGCGAACAAAATAAGTACACATGAAGCGAAGACTTCGAGCATAGACAAAACATGGTCACAAGAATGACTTAGACATCAACATCCATAAACTTAAATGAAATGAACAAGCAAGGCGGGTGTAAGGACTTACACGAGCTCATAGAGTGGACCCAAGTGAAACTCTCAAGGGAGGCTTCGAAATTGGATGTAGGCCAAAATTTTGGAGGGTGGTTGTAGCCGCTACAACAGTTATCATGCTTTTCATTATACATAGGATCAAGTAAGGTCATTCAATAAAACTTTACCAAAACAACAAGAGTGTCAATCTCTCTTTCCATATGCTTTCATCATGCTTATCACAAGTATTATCAATAGTATCATGTATAAGAGTCAATGAGCTATCCTTCTATGTTAAATCCATCATGTCTTATGCATGAAAAATATCAAGAGTATCTTCTACTACATTCAAGGTACTAGCCTTCTTTATAGCATCAAGATATCCAACAGATAGATGTTATCCAAACGTCAAGTATATCAATGTATCAACATTAGGTAGCCTCGTAGAATTCAAGAAGATCAAAGTGTTCAACATTAGGTGCACTATTTCATCACTTTCATATTCATGTATGAGCCATTAAAGAAAGAGACATTCTCATCATACCTTAGGGCTTAATAGTTCAAACATAACATTGAAACAATACCTTATAGTGTTCAAATACATGTGCACCTTCTCATTAGACATAGGCAGCTTGTGTCACATGTTCATATAGTGCATCTTTACCTTTTCCAATTCTAACCATCCTTCCTGCATTTCAAATGATCCTCAAGAAGGATCCACCTATCACATCTCATCAAGGAGGTTAGAAACATCCATATAATCAAATACATATGCAGGAAGTATAAACAATAAACATAACAATCATATCCATAAGTCTAAACAAAAGTAAGAAGCATAATAAGTCAAGAGATACTTATCTTCAATGAGAGGTGATCCTATCCCAATCTTCAAGAGCCATTAATTTCCACTTTACACATACCAATGTTGCCTTTAATCAACCAACCAGACCTACTAGGGATTATCCCATCCAGGGCTTCATCAAATCTTTCACAAGTGCTTGAGTATCTTCACATTAACCATACTAGGTTTCATATCTCATATTTTTCCATAAACCAAGGTTTCTCTCAAACCCTAACACTAATAACCAAGTTTCCTAGGGTTTGTTCAAACCCTAGAATTATTTTAGGTCTCCACAATCCTCTTTTTTCTTCCATCAAAGGTGTCATCATCGGGGTGATCTCCATGACTTTTCTTCAACCCATATCTGATACCATGTTAAATTTTTCGTAGGCTATATTGTTCTTTGCTTAGATAATTGCATTATTCATTATCACATTAAGTTCACCCCATATCATCATTACATTATTCATTAGCATATGAAATTATGTAGAAATAACAACATCATTATCATCAATGCATCAGAACATAAAGGAACAACAAAAGAAAATCATGCACAGATAGAGACACCGGGATAGGTCTAAGACCAGGGGAAAACTCACTATAGGGAAAACCCTTGAAAATTATTCTTCTTAGATCATCATCAAAAGAGAGTACAATGATTCAAATCTTCATCTATGCAACTAATCAATCAAACAACTATGACATCCATGAAATGAACATAATCATGATGATATTCAAAACCTTGATTCTAAGGACTGTAATGTACTATCACTATTTGTCATCAACCGCTGGACATTGTTGTCACTGAGAGAAGTCTTCGGAATACTGAAATTTCATATTTTAGTCTCGTACACAGGGAGGAGGGATGTGTGAGCGACTATGGTAATCCAGGATGCTCCCTAGTGAACTGTATGCATGCTTCTAGGGACAAAACTACCCGATCTGTTCCAAAAACCTTAAACACTCCTTTCAAGATTATGTTCGAGAATCTGAGACTTCCCAGACACACCCTTGACCACTTTGTGTGTGTGTCTTGGGACCAAACTACCCAATCTGCTTCAAAAACCCTAGACACTCCCTTCAGGCTTATGTGTTAGCATTTGAAACTTCCCAGATGCACCCTTGACCACTTTTTGCGTGTGTCTGAGTCGAAAATACTTAGTTATGTGCGTGCATCTGAGAAACAGAAACCTTAGATCCATGTGAGCTTCAACCCTATAGTTTCAGACCCTTGTATGAACTTTTTTCGTTAGACCTGTGCGAACCAAGATAATAGAAGAGAAGGGAAGATGGCTTGATTAATGTGTCCAAATGAGCTTGAGGCCTCTTCTATTTATAGGATTCTATGAGGGTCCACTTGATGTTGAGGCCGACATATACAATTGTACATGTGCTTAGGTTCGACCTATTCTAATATACATGAGTGGATAAAATAAATTCAAAAACCAACTTCTTCTTGTCCAAATGAGGTGATGTTTATGTCAATTTTGGTCCTCTCAAAAATAGGAATCTATTGCAATTATTATCTTCATCATAGAGATGTCCAAAGTGAAATTTGACCTCAGTTTCATAATTTTAACAATGTCTTCATCAAAGTTGACATCACAACTTACCTCCACATCTCTTTGACTAGGCACACAGATTCTATATGCCTTTGAATTTTCACTGTAGCCAACGAATATTCGTTTCTTCCCAGAAGCTTCCAACTTATTCCTTTCCTATTTAGGAACATGAAAATACATGAGACACCCAAATATTATGAAATTAGAAACAACAGGTTTCTTATTAGTGAAGTCTCCCTTGGGTACCTTGAAATCCAAGTCTTGATGTGGGCTCCTATTTTGAACATATATGGCAATGTTGGTAGCTTCTCCCCAAAAGAACTTTGCTAGGCTTTGATCATGGAGCATGAGACAGGTGGCTTCCATGATTGTTCAATTCTTCCTTTCAAAAACACCATTTTTCTCAGGAGCGTATGGGACAATTGTCTCCCTCTTAATGCCAACCTCTATGTAAAAGTCATTGAATTCATTTGATTCATATTCATTTCCATTGTTGGTCCTCAATATCTTGATCTTCTTCCTTGTTTGATTTTCCACCAATGTTTTGAAAGAACAAAACCATTTTAACACTTCATCGTTCTTCTTCAAGAAATAGATCCATGTTTTGCAAGAGTAGTCATCCAAAAATATTGCATAATATAAGTATCCTCGTAATGATGTTATGTGAAACATACCAAACAAGTCAAAATGGATCAACTGAAGAATATTGGTTGTCTTGCTCCCACTAAAAGGGAATGGTCCCTTTGTATGTTTCCCAGCTGCACAACCCTAAGAAAAACCTTCATGGTCCATGTGTAAGTCGGGTTCCTTACCCCAGGTAAGGCTTTGTAATGTAAGTGGGCAAATATTTGGTGACATAGCTCAGATTGAAGAGAAGTATTGCTTGCCAAATTTCCTAAAGGACTTCCTCCAACTTGATAGAGTCTATCAACCCAAACCCAAGAGTAAATGCATATTTAGGGTTTCTTTTCCAAATATATACCTTTACATCAACTAATTCTACCTTGTAGCCTTTGTCTTCCATCACAGAAATAGATACGATGTTCTTCTTCAAATCAAGCACATGCAATACGTCTTGAAGATGAATTTTTTGACCTTGATTCAATTGAAGAGTGATAGTACCTATCCCTTTCATGAGGTAGGTAGCATTATCGCCAAGTATGATCTTCAAATTAGTATTCTTTTCAACCAAATTTGAGAAGGCCTCCTTGTACCCAACGAAGTGCCTTGAGGCTCCACTATCAATCAACCAATGATTCAACGTATCCTGAGGAGAGGCAAATACATGGGGAAGAAATAAGATAAAATTCATAGTTTTTTCCACAATACTTTCATTATACCTGGCATTTCGTTTCCTCTTGGGAGGTTTACCATTTCCATTTTGAGTTGCAAGAGCATTCCTCTTTCATTTGATTTTGAACCTGTTGTTCCTTTTATTCCCCTTTCCTTTGAAATTGTTAATGTTGTTGTTGTCATCATCCCTTGGAGTATTCTTCTTATGAGGACACTCTCTAGCATAGTGGCCAAACCTATTGCAATTGTAGCACCTTCCTTTTCTTCCTTCCTTGAATCCCTTCTTGAATCCTTGACTCTATCTCCTTGGACCAACATTATTCTTCCTTTTTGCATGAGAGAAGAAGTTAGTGGGTTCATTTACATTGGAGGGCTTATCTCTCGTCGTCATCCTATTCTCCTCTTCAGTGCATCTAGCCAATAACTCATCGAAACCAGGTATCCTAACATTGCTGATAATGGTGGTGACAAATAAATATCATGGTCTTGGAAGACCTCCGAGAGAAATGAGAGTGAGCTCCCTGTCAGAAATAACTTCTCCAATAGATAAAAAGTCATTCTTGATTAGAGTTATTCTCATGAAGTATGATTGGCTAGACTCCCCTTTATTCATTTCAATATCATTCAACTTATTTTTTAGAAAGAGAATTTGATTTGCATTGTTCACTTTGAACATCCCAACTAGCTTATCGTAAATCTACTAAGATGTTCCCAAATTAGAAATATAGGCAACCAAATTCTTTGGAATGCAGTCAATCAAAATTTTCTTTGCTTTGACCTCACCTTCCTTATACTTTGTCTTAGTAGAAACCAATGCATTTGAAGGAGGCTCCACCACTTTTCCCTGCACATAGTCCATTGCATCATTCTCTTCAAAAGTCAAGTCTAAAGTCATATTCCATGCATGATAGTCACATTTTTCACTGCACATTTCCTCAGCTTTGAAGTAAGATGTAGAATCCATTGAGGCTTGTCCTTGTCCAACAAATTTTTATTACTGGTTGATTTTCTCTCTTTTGCTTGGGCTTTGTATTCACCTGTGCTTTGATACCATGCTAAAAATTAGTTAACAATGGTATGTTCTACACTTAGCACAATTACTTCAATGTCCTTTTAGCATCCCAATGACAATTTCCAATTTAGTTTTCCATAAGAAATCACATTAACCATAAATCACATTGATAGTAATTGTAGATAGAACATGAATAGAAGAATGTAGAAGATAAGCCAAGACAAGAGAACACAATATTGGTTATTCCTAAGAAAAACCGTTTGATCAATTCTTCTTATTATTATATCAAATGTTCAAGAGAGAGAGAGATAGTCAAATAAATTCAAAATTGACTTGCCAAATGATGATTAAATCATCCCTATGAAATCTAAAATTTTCTGTAGTAGTCAACAACTGTAACCAGAAAATTAACATTGGTCAAAGTAGCAACAAATTGTCCTCAAAGAAGCTCGATCATACCCAATAAAAATTGGCCTTCTAAAGTGGTCAAAATGAGCCCAAAATAGTCATGAGAACAATGATTAAACTTGGTCAAATTTTGTAGTCATCCCTGTGGTCAACTCTACAGGCAACCCTACGGTTAGCCCTGGTCAATATGCCCAAAATACCCAAGTTTTTGTGCCAATAGGTGCAGCCTCCAAAGATCAAGATTTTGGCAGAAAATCACAGTAAAATGTGGTCAAAAAACCCTTGGTCAATGCTGGTAAAACTTGCAACAGACTGAAATTTCGCCCTTGCAATTTGTCCTCCTTCTTGCCACATGTGTGAGAGAATTTGGTTTCCCAATAGCTATATGAACCAATCAAATGAGGAGAGAGAAGAATGTGAGAGATGAGATGATTCCAAATGAGGTTTGAGGTCTCTCATATTTATACAAGTCGTTGAGGGTGAACTGACATGTCTCTTCGGCTGCATGAGCCTACATGATGTTGTGGTTGACCTTGAAAATTTGCACATGTGTGGGAATAAATTCAAAAACCATTTATTCTTATCCAAATTTAATGATCCTTAGGTCGATTTTGGTCCTCTTGAAAAGAGGATCTTAATGCAATAATCATCTCCATAAAATGAGTTGTCCAAAGTGGAATTTGGCCCTAGTTTCCAATTTTAACATGCATACTATGGATGATATAGATGGGAACTTCTTCTTCTTTCTCCTCATTGGAATAAGGGGAGCCAAGACCTTCAATTTCTATAAGATCGGGAAGCTAGTGGATTGATTCATAATACTGCAAGACTACCTCAAATGAGTTCTCTCTTCTTTGATTGTTAGAGGCCACTAAAAGAGTTCCCACTTCCAGAGAAAGGACCAAAATGTGAAGTCTATTGCATTTAGAGTCCAAAGAATCAATTCATTGCTTCTTGAGTGGTAGAATACTCATAGGATTGGCATTATGGGTGGATTAAGAATACTCAAGTTCATATTTTTATGTAAAAATGACCAATAAAGTGTTGTTGTTAATGTAAGTTGTATCCTCATGAAGACAAAAAACTCTAGAATTCTCTTGAATCTTCATTGTCCATAGGTTATCAAACCTAAAAAATAATTGAGTGATAGACCAAAGAGTGATCCTATTGGCAAAGAAATCATAGGTAGGGGTTCAAAGTACTCCATTCAAAGGTGATTAGAGGCGGGCTAAGAAACATTAAACCAACTAGAATTAACCGATCGATGAGGCATCCATAAGATAGACTATAACTTTATGATATTTTGAGATTTCCAGATATCTTGAACTTGAAGAACACTTACAAGATTGTGAAAATGAAGAGGCAAGAAATTCAAGACTTGCCTTACCAAATTTCTAAGTTTGAAATAGTAAGAAGAGGTTACCAACATTGAAATAGAACAACTTCCTTGTAACATGAAAATTTCACCCTAAGTTTCCTCTAAACCACACAAATTTGAAACCAACACTTCCTTCCACCAACAAACACTAGACACAAATGCGATAAGAAGAAAAAGAGAGGTAGGTAGAGATGATAGATCTTCATCACTACTTGAAAATACTGAGATCACTTAGACACAAAGACCACCATTGAGATCCAACAAGGATAAGGCCATGAAATATGGACTAAGACAACCACCAAAACCGCAACCATGACCACCATAGAAAAACAATAATAACAAGGCCCTAAAATTAACATAGATATTGCCACTAAGATCACCTTCAAGGCCACCACCAATGTTGAAAAATGCAGCAAGAAATTTTCAATTTGATTTTTTCCTTGATTAAATTGAGCAAATTCAAATTTCCACATCAACAGACAACTTGGATGATGTTAACTTGAGTGACATGGCTTGTGTCACCTGGTTTACTCAATAAATTTGAGTTGGAGGAGTTAGATTTTAGTTAAGCATGTGTGATTGCTAATTTGTAGCAATCAAGGTTAGTTATCTAAGGTTGTTATTAGTTAACCTAGTTTCAATTGTTGGAGGAACTAGTGGAGGGTCAAGTTGTGCAGTGGGACTTCAGTCAAACTCAATGATCATCCATTTAATTGATCAATCAACCCAAAATAGCTAGTGCATGTAGAGAATTCGAGTTCCCAGGCTAGGTAGAGATTCCAAGGCTGTGTAGCATCAGTTGTAGACTAGTCTTGAGTGTACAGGTGTTTCATGTAGTTAGATGATCAACCTAAGAAATTACGTAATTGAATTTGCGGAATTTCCTAAATAATAGGGGCCTAATTCTTCAAGAAACAATGCAAGTAAATAGGAGATCAAACCAAGGTAGAAATTGACTAAGTCTAGTTCAGATGACTATAGTGATCAAAGAGATAGGTTGTGCACTTGCAAGGTGAGCTCAATTGAGAAAAGAAATTGTAATACATCTATATTCATTTGATTAATGCAAGAGGCATTGGGGTTTTTAGTAGATTTATTTCCCCAGATAAAAATACTTCTTGCATGTGTGTGATTTCTTATTGCATGCATGAAATTTTTGTTCTAAATTGTGAAATAATGTCTGAAGAGTAGTAGTGTAGGTTTGTGTCTTTTGATTTTAATTAAAACTTCATGAGAAGTTGAAAATCTACAACATAATTTCTACATGGCATCAGAACAGGATTCACATTAGAGCAATAAATTCAAAGTTTTTTCTCAGGGGTTTGAATTTGAAGATCAGTAGTAGGATTTCTTCAGAGCTGAGAAGATGGCCTTCAATGGACTAAGTCTAGTTGTTTCTAATTTTATTGCATGGAAGGATCGCATGGAGGTGTTATTGGATGACAATGGATTGCTAAAATACATTAACAAATATGTTGCACAACCACCTGAATTTGATGCCCATAACCATGCTTAGTGGAAGAAAGATGTAGCCAAGGCAAGGAGAATCATATTGGAGGGAGTATGAGATCACATTGTCTCAAATCTCCACGGAAAGGAAACTTCATTCATGGTGTGGAAAACATTGACAGAATTGTTCGAGAATAATAGTGACCACATGAAGCTGGCTCTCAAGGATAAACTTCAAAGTATCATGATGCAAAAGAATGAAACAATTTCATAGTATTTGAGTAGGTTCACATAATGTTATGATGAATTTGGCGGGGTCGGGGTTGATGTCACTAAAGAAGACTTGTTAAGCCTAGCCCTTTTGGGCCTTCCCAAGAGCTGGCACAAATATCAAGATTCGGTGAATGAGAGCGAGAAACTATTGAATTGGGAGCACTTATGGTCTGATATGGTACAGAGGAAATAAGGCAGAACACCAGAGATGGGACTCCATCCAAGGGCGAGGATGAAGAAAAATTTGCATTGGCTGCACAGGAAAAGAAGGGAAGAAATCTCAATCCAAACCCGTAACCAATCAAGGGGGCAAGAAGAAAGATTTGTCAAAAAATAAATTCTTCCATTGTCATGAATTTAGGAACTATGCCACGAAGTGTCCACACAAGAAGACAAGAAAGAAGACCTAAGGAGGATCAGCAAGTGAAGACTTGGCTTCACAATTTGAGCTTGAATTTACCCTCATTGCATGCATGGCCAGCACAGTGATGAGGAGCGGGTGGTACATGGACTCAGGTGCATCATTCCATATGACGAGGAATAGAGATTTTTTTAGTGACATGGAGGAGAAAGAATTGCATATCCACATTAAGATGGGGTACGATGAAAGGTACAACGTGACCTATATTGGTACAATTACGTTTCAAAATGAGTCGGGATCTGCCCTCGGGCTCAAGGTTGCCATGTTCGTTTCGGGCCTAGAGAAAAATCTCGTCTCTATTGCAGTTTTGGAAGATCGTGGTTATGATGTGATTTTCAAAAAAGGAAAGGAATTATTGAGACACATAGCCACTGGATAGGTGAAGCGGATCGAGGTTCGTGTGAAGAACATGTACAAGCTAGATGTGGAGGATTGTGTTGCATTGAGCATAAAGGTAGAGAAGGTGCATAATCATGATGTCGGTGAACTTTGCCATAAAATACTTGGTCATTTGCATCATGGTGCTTTGAATATCATGAGGCAAATAACTATAGGCCTTCCCAAAGGAGAATTTGAGCAACATGATGTATGAAAAATGTAACGCCCTGCGGTCATCGGGCAACCGAGCGCATGCTCCACTCACTCCTCGATGCGACTAATTCATGGAAACTCAGCATGAATGACCAAGGACGAAATACATATTGTATAGGCAATGTCGGCATTCATGTTTATAGGGGCGAGTCGAGGGGAGCTCTTTCATGAAACCGACCGAGGAGCGTAGTAAACGAAGGGCGAGCCAAACATATGATGGCGTTGCATATAGTTTGAGGATGCGACGGTTGGAGGGTTAATTGAAGTGTCGGCCAAAGCGTAGTGGTACACGACGGTAGTATATATATACGCAGAGAAGTTGGCACATCAAGCCATCAGAATTGGCTCGGTCGAACAACAAGAAGAGGCGAAGAGATAAGGGTATAGCCGCAGTGTGGCGTAGTTCTAATGCACCCACACGCTGGGCAAGATACATGAAGACTTGCGCAGATTTGGAGTTCGGTTGGGGCGAGGGTGGAGGGTATGCTAGGGTGTCCGCCCGTCGGAGTATTGTATGTGAGTTTGGATTGTGTTGGGCGTGGGTCGTGCATGGGTGCGCTCGCCCGTTCGGCAAGGAAACTCATGTTGTGTTATGTTTTGGGTGAAGTCGCGGTGAGTCCACCGTGCACTCTTACACGGGTGGGCACCCGACTTGGATGTAAACGCCGATGGAGCCAAGCTCCCGGTCATTGTACAAACTCTCTCATATATAATAAAAGATTTCTCTTGCATATGATTGTGTTCATCTTGTTGTTCTATCATGTTCTTATATTAATGGTTTCCGCACATTAATATGTTATTCATGTTTAATGATGAATGTTAAGGCGTAGTTTGCAAAGTAAGTTAACAATGAAAGATGTTGGTTACGTAGGAGGTGCCGCACCCGGCCAATTTAATGAAAAAAGAATTGGGGTGTGACAGGTGGTATCAGAGCAGGTTCACAGGTGGTGAAGCCATTGCTTGATGATGAACGCAGAGAACAGACATGTATGCAGGGAAACGTTATGGAGAAATCGTGGATGAACAGTCTGGGTTTTGTGGACTTGATGGTTCATGGCAAGACCATTCAAGCTCTGGTGGACATGGGGGCCACTCATAACTTCATGACGACATGGTTGGAAAAAGAGGTTGGACTGATGATCTTCCCCTCGAATGTGGAAGTCAAGGTAGTGAACTCTAGAGCTAAAGTGGCAGGTTTGGTACACGAAGTGCCTGTGCAGATAAAAGACTGGAAGGGTCAGTTGAACTTCACAGTGATGGAGATGAACGACTTCGATATGATACTTGGACAATATTTCTTGAAGGGAAACAGGGCTATTGTTGTCCCCTTCTGTGATGAGGTGGTGCTGGTTGGACAGTCACAAACTTGGACTTTGTCCACTCATAGGCAAAGGAGGGAATTCAAGGTGCAGCATGTTTCTGCACTAAGTTTGGAGAAGGCTATGAAGGAGTTAGATATGGAGACATATGCGGTGATGTTCAAGGGAGTCGAATATAATGGAGTGGGGATGCCTGTCCCAGCTGAGATTTCTGAGGTGTTGACCAAGTATGTGGATTTGATGCCTGATGAGCTGCCGAAGAAACTTCCACCAAGGCGTGCAGTGGACCATAGCATTGAGCTTGAGCCAAGAAAGCAACCCCCAGCTAAAGCACCTTATCGATTGTCAGGGCATGAGTTGGAGGAATTGAAATGACAGCTAAAGGATTTAGCTAATGTAGGTTTCATTAGACCTTCAAGGTCCCCTTATGGAGCTCCAGTATTGTTCCAGTGGAAGAAGGATTCAAATGAGTTATGGATGTGATGTGATTATCGTGCATTGAACAAACAGACGGTAAGGAATAGGTATCCTTTGCCATTGGCTGCTGATTGCTTTGATAATATTGCGAAAGCCCGAGCGTTTTCCAAGTTGGAATTGACGCATGGGTATTATGAGGTGTAGATAGCTGAAGGGGATGAGAAGAAAACCGCAATAGTAACAAGGTATGGTAGCTTTGAGTTCCTTGTTATGCCATTCGGGTTGTGCAATGCTCCTGCTACGTTTTGCACTTTGATGAATGATGTCCTACGACCATACTTGGATTCGTTCATAGTAGTGTACTTGGACGATATAGTGGTGTACAGTGACAACATGGAGGATCATAAGAAGCACTTGGTGATGGTGTTCGAGGCACTGAGGAAAAATCAGTTGTTCTTGAAGAAGTCTAAGTGTGTGTTCGCTCAGACCAAGATTCTGTTCCTTGGGCATATTGTTGGTCAAGGGTACATATAGATGGAGCCGAGCAAAGTGAAGGCAATCGAGGACTGGGTTGAACCGAAGAATGTCCATGAGATGAGGGTGTTTTTGGGCATGACCAAAAAACAATGGAAGTTTGTAGAGGGGTACTCCAAGGTGACATCGGCATTGACAGACCTATTGAAGAAAGACAAGAGGTGGAATTGGACGGATAAATGTCAGAAGGAATTTGATGACTTGAAGAGGAGGATGGTTACAGCACCGATACTGAAGTTGCCTGACTTCGGGAGACCATTTGAGGTACACACTAATGCTTCAGATTTTTCCATAAGAGGGGTTCTTATGCAGGATGGGCATCCAGTGGTGTATGGGAGTCGAAAGTTGTAGGATAGAGAACGAACGTATCCGGTTCATGAGAAGGAGATGACTGCAATCATTCACTGTCTTCATGTGTGGAGGCATTACCTAATTGGGAAGTTGTTTGTTGTCAAGACTGACAACGTTGCAGCAAGCTATTTTGCATCACAACCGAAGCTTTCTGCGAAGCAAGCTCATTGGCAGGACTTCTTAGCAGAATTCGACATGACTATTGAGTATAGACTGGGAAGGCACAATGCGGTAGCAAATGCCCTTAGTAGGAAGGGACAACTTGCAGCATTGGAAGGTGAATACCGGGCAGCAAGAAGTAGGAGTCTAATTCAGATGTCAAAAGAGATGCAAAATAAGCTCAAGGAAAGTGTTGAAACCGATACTTTGGTGCAGAATATATTGAAGCAGATAAAGGAGGAAAAGACACGAAAGTTCTTTCTACGGGATGGGTTCTTGTTCTTTGGAAACCAACTCTATGTTCCAAAGTCATATGGACTCAGGAGGCACATTTTGAAGGAGTGCCACGACTCACCTTGGGATGGCCACCCAGGGTAGCGTCGTTCTTTGGCATTGTTGGAGAGAGGATTCTTTTGGGAGAAGATGTGAGAGGATGTGGAGGAGTATGTACATACGTGTTTCATTTGTCAGCAGGACAAATCAGACAATCAGAGACAAGGAGGATTGTTGCAGCCTTTACCAATTCCTAAGAGGCTATGGATGAGTGTCTCGATGGATTTCATCACTCAGTTGCCACAGGTTCAGGGGTATAATGGGATTATGGTCGTGGTTGATCGTTTTTCCAAGTATGCTGTCTTTGTTCCTACAAAGATGCCTTATGGAGCCGAGCGGACTGCGGAGTTGTTCTTTAAGAACATAGTGAAGTATTGGGGGATGCCATTAAGCATCGTGTCGGATAGAGATCCACGTTTTACAGGTAGATTTTGGACCACATTGTTCAAGTTAGTCGGGACAGAGTTGTTGATGAGTTCGAGTTACTATTTGCAAACAGATTGACAGACCGAGAGGATCAACGCATTGCTAGAGGATTACTTGAGACATTATGTGATGGCTGATCAGAAGAATTGGCATGAACTCTTGGATATTACTCAGTTTAGCTACGATATTCAAAAGAGTTCTGCGACGGGGTACACTCCATTTGAGTTGGTGAATGGGAAGATCCCAGTTGCACCACATACCGTAGCGACAGGAGGTTTTTTGAGGAGTCCTTGGGATGAGACCTTGGAGTTAGCATGGTTGCGCTTGCACGAAGCTGCAAGGAGAATGAAAAAATATGTTGTTCGAGGAAGACGGGATGTGCACTTCAGTGTGGGAGATATGGTGTTTCTCAGGATTACTGGGGAGCAGTTTCAGCCAGCCAAGGGGACTGCGAGCAAACTAACACGGAAGTATGAGAGACCATTTTGAGTGAAGAAGAGAGTGGGGGAAGTTGCTTATGAGCTAGAGCTTCCACACCATATGCACATGAAGCATCCATTTCTTCACATGAGTTAGTTAAAGAGATGCAGACTTGATGTTGATCATCTAGAGAGAGCTAAACCAACAAGAGGACCAGTCAGGATTATGGACAAGCCAGGACTGGAGTTGGATAAGATCTTGAGCTACAGAACTATAGGGATTCGTTGCCACATGAAACGGGAGTATCTTGTCAAATGGAAGAATGCACTGGAGGAGAAGAGATAGGAATCGGAGGACTTGCTTTGGAGATGGAAGAAGAAGATTACGAAGTATGAATGGAAGATACTGAGGCAGTCGGGATTGTCGAGGGTGACAATGATTTCGAGTGGGGGAGGATGTAATGCCCTGCAGTCATCGGGCGACCGGGCGCATGCTCCACTCACTCTGCGATGCGACTAAGTCATGGAAACTCAGCGTGAACGACCAAGGATGAAATACATATTGTATAGGCAATGTTGGCGTTCATGTTTATAGGGGCGAGTCAAGGGGAGCTCGTTCATGAAACCGACCAAGGAGCATAGAAGACGGAGGGCGAGCCGACCATATGATGGCGTTGCATATCGTTTGAGGAAGTGGTGGTTGGAGGGTTAATTGAAGTTTCAACCAGGGCATAGTGCTACACAACGGTAGTATATATATACGCGGAGAAGTTGGCACTTCAAGCCATCGGACTTGGCTCAGTCGAACAACAAGAAGAGGTGCAAATATAAGGGTATAGCTATAGTGTGGGGCAGTTCTAATGCACCCACACATCGAGCAGGATACACGAAGACTTGTGCAGATTTGGAGTTCGGTTGGGGCGAGGGTGGAGGGCGCGCTAGGGCATCCGCTCGCCGAAGTATTGTATGTGAGTTTGAATTGTGTTGGGCGTGGGTCGTGCATGGGCGTGCCCGCCCATTCAGAAAGGAAACTCGTGTTGTGTTGTGTTTTGGGTGAAGTCGCAGTGAGTCCACCGTGCACTCTTGCACGGGTGGGCGCCCGACTTTGATGTAAACGCCGGTGGAGCCAAGCTCCCGATCATTGTACAAACTCTCTCATATATAATAAAAGATTTCTCTTGCATATGATTGTGTTCATCTTTTTTTCTATCATGTTCTTATATTAATGGTTTCCGCACATTAATATGGTATTCATGTTTAATGATGAATGTTAAGGAGTAGTTCGCAAAGTAAGTTAACAATGAAAGATGTTGGTTACTTAGGTGGTGCCGCACCCGGCAATTTAATGAAAAAATAATTGGGGGCGTGACACAAAGGATATAATTTGGGGAAGTACACAAAATCCACTTTCCATGATCAGGACAACAAAGCACATGAAATCTTGGAGAAGATCCACTCTGATGGTTGTGTACCTTTATGACAGCCTCCACTACCAAGCATACATATTTTTTCATTTTATTGATGACTTCTCACGGAAGTGTTGGATCTTCTGTAACAGCCCAAGATAGATATCTAATTAACTTATTAACATTGAATTTAAACTATGAAGATTACTTACCTCGGCT
>APFE031558316.1:61465-101801 GCA_000404065.3 Pinus taeda
TAGTTCTTATTATTTATTATTTATTATTAAGGGAGGGATGTTACACACTTCCTTTTACCCTCTGTGTGTTAGAACTCCCATGCATCTCACTTGACTCTTTGTAAGGTCACACACTTTCTTCCAACCAAAGTCATCATACTTCTCTCTGCGAGCTACCGCATTCAAGGAACTAAATTACCACCCATTGTTGGGACTCCTACTCCAAATTGTCTGAGGCCTAGTTGGGACTTCTTACCAGGGTGATCCCCTTGAATGTTGGCAGGTGCAACACCGTCAACATTTATGGCACTAGAAGAAGGGCCAGATGACAAGCTAATCCCTCAATTCTATTTTGAATCTCTGTACATCATTCATGACTTACATCACAATCTCAACCCTGACATGTTTTTCTCACGCTTTTGATTTCAATGTGTCAGTGGATGTTATAAATGAATTGTCATGATTTAAATATGATGGTGAAAACGAAACATCCCCGTTAACTCACGAAATTTCCTTTTTGGGTTTCTGTGACAGGAATGAAGTCCCCTCAGATGACATTGCCTGTGGATTGTTCACTTACACATTCAAAGGGAGTGTTAAGCAATGGCATCTCAATTTCTCGTGACATCTATACACTCTTTCAACCACATGTTCGGAGAGTTAGGTTGTGCTTTCTTTTATGACCATAAGGCACTTAATTGCAAAATTTTAAAATTACGAAAAGCACCTGATGAATCTATTGTGCAATTTTATGATTATTTCCACTATTACTATTTTGAATTTCTAGAAGATGAAGTTGACTAAAATATTTCAGTATCTTGTTCACATCTTGGAAAATTCACACGAGTTATGTTGTTCAATAATTGTCATTGATGAATTATAACTCTCTTAATGGACATTGATTTGATGACATATGATGTCATCATTCATGGCTGGAAGTCACCAAGGATCACATGGAAAACTTGGATTCATGTTGACATGACACACTATGATGAGGACTTTCTGCACAAAAATTCATGCATAGTCAACAAAACAATTAAATTTGGACACCTCAGAGGCATTATTTCAAAATGTATCATCGACCATCTTAAAGAGAATTTTTTCCTCTCTCTAACAAGCCTTTATTTTCCCCAAAACTCCCAGTGGTTGATGAGATATTAATTTTTTAAAGTTTAGAAAAATATAATTAATATGAGCCAACCTGTACTATTGGCACTCATGTCGGCCTCTCTCCATAAGAAGTGTTTGTTCATTCTAAAGCAAAATTTGTATAAAAACAAGGTTGGATGATTTAGTTTAACCATCAGCTTCAGAGAAAAAAACAGGAGATATAATCACAAGTTCACAACTTGTGAAATAGACCATCGAGGAAGCTTCTAAAAGCTACGTTTGTTTGGGTTAAAATTTATAAATAGCCTTCTGACCTATGAAAGAAATATTGCATCTCGGAATCACTACATGACCGAACATTGGATTCATTGCAAGATTGTCTACATATTGTTTCTTGGCCTCATTAAAGGACTAGTTCTTGTCTTCACTATGGATTGTTTCTCGACCTCATTACATGATTGATTCTCGGGCCCACTGCAGGACTGTCTCTCAACTATCTAAAATGAAAATATCAGATTTGTGTCTCAGCTAAGGCTCTATACCTTACCGCAGATACTTCTCTATATTCTCATATCATGGTGCCTCTACACAAGGACTGTGTCTACAGTTCCGTTTTGGGCATATCTTTGTATACAAACTGATGGTTATATACAGAACTCAGATGTACAGTATTCTGGATTAAGACTTATACACTCGACCAAGGGTAACATTGGTGGATTGTCTCTAGTGTAGTTGGTGCAACAAGGTATTTGACAGTGGCTGGTGATCTTTCTCTTCACATCTAGTCTATGGTGTCACCTTAGCTCAAGAATGTGAACTAAAGAACAACTTAAAGATTAGACTATGGTACAACATATTACTTGGATCAATGACCTCCTTGATTGTAGCAAATTCAAGTAGCTAAGTGAAGACAAGCAAAGGTATAGTGAAGTAAAAACACCAGTTGGTTTGGAGCAGATTGAGAAGTTGAATAGTGGAGAGTTTTTGATGAAGATATTCAAGTAAGTGCATCACACATTCTCTATTAAAAGAACCAATTAGGGTTGGTTTCCTAGGGGTTGGAGCCCCTAAACACAAGGTTGGAGCCTTGAGAAGAATATGGTTGAAGCCCTAGAGGTTAGAGCCTAATTAAAAAGTCCAAGTTGGTGCTTGGCTACAGGTTGGTGCCCTCAAATATTATTGTACTCAATTATTTGAAAAGAGGATTAAAGTCCCCCATTAATAAATTTGTTATTTATTTTATTTCTTATTATAATTGTGAAGAATTTAACTGGTAAAAAGAAATATTGAAAATAAATATTGATTCACCTCCCTCTCAGTATTTCCAACAATTGGTATCAGGGCCAACTTCTTCATTATCAACCTAACAGCTAGAAGAATGATTCACAGTCACAATGAAGAATTGGGAAATGACAAGAAATACTCCCTTCTTTGATGGTACAAACTTTGGTTTTTGGAAGAAGAGGATGTCCTACTATTTAATGTCTCTTGGACTTGAAGTATGGAAATCCGCTTTGGATGAGTACAAAAATCATCCCACTCTTCCGACTGATCAAGATGGAAGGAACGATTACATTGCAAATGCCAAAGGTTTAAATTCCATAACTAGCGGGATTACTGACTCTAAATTCACAAAAGTCATGGGCTATGATTCTGCAAAACAAATGTGGGAAAAGCTCACTGCTTTATATGATGGGGACTCCAAAGTTAAGAAGGAAAACATCCAAACTCATAGAAGGCAATTTTAGAGTCTTAAAATGGATGATGAAGAAGACATTGCATCATTCTTTCTTCGAGTAGCTGAAGTTGTCAACTCACTTAAAAGCTTAGAAGAAAATATTGAAGAAAGCACAATTATTCAAAAGATCTTGAGATCTCTTCCAGATAGATTTAGCTCTAAGGTAAGTTCCATAGAAGAACTGAAGGATTTGGATACTTTAAAAATGGATGAACTTCATGGAATTCTTATTGCTTATGAAATGAGAAAAGGGATCCCAAATTCCAAGTAAGTAGCATTCAAAGTTTCAAAATCAAAAAAGAAGGGGAAGAATTGGAATACCAACAATGACGACTCTGATACTGAATTTGAACTTGCACAGTTTGTATGAAAGCTAAGAAAGGGATCCAAGGTAAAAGGTAAGTATCCTCTCATTTGTTTTAAATGTGAAAGGATAGTTCACTATGCTACAAAATGTCCTCATAAATATGATTGTGATGATGAGGAGGAATATAAAAAGGGGATGTCCAAAAAGAAAGGTTTTAACAAGAAGGAATTATTTTCCAAATAAAAAATTCTTATGAAGATGAATTTGTGATCACCAAGAAGAACGCAACTAAAAATATCACTTTTCACAAAAGAAACGATGATGAGTTAGATGAGGAAAATGACTATGCTAGGAGCATAGAAGTATTATTCATGGCATTTACAAATGATGATGACTTTGAACAAGAAGGAGAAGGGAATGTGGATGAGTTAATAATGAGTGCCATTGAAGAAAATGAGAAATTAAGTAAGAAGATTATTTCTCTCAAAGTAGAAAAGGAGGAAGCAAAAAGGAGAGAAGATTTCTTGAACAATAAACTAAAAAGATAGAAGAGATTTGTGAAAAATGAGAAACTGAAATTGCTTCAATAAGAAAATAATTGGATCAAGTTAAAAGGAGTTGGCAAAACTCTCAACCACTTGATAACATACTTAATGTTAAAAGACCTCAATATGACAAAATTTGGAATTGGCTTCAAAGGAGAATCATCAAGTACAAATGATAATGTGAATAAGGAAATCCAAAGAAGTTATGCTAACATTCTTTCCAGTTATCCAAAAGAAGAGATGTCAGCTCACCAAGAACAAAAGTTCACCTTTATCAATCCAAGGAATGAAGGAAGGACAACTCCAACGAAGAAGTCTACCTCAAGTCAAGGCTATTCTAATAGGTACCAAATAATATTTATTGGTTATTGTTTTTATTTTAAAAACTTTGGTCATCAAGAGAAGCATTGCAAGGCTTATAAAGATAATACTTCAAGAAATAATAATCAACAAAGGAAGCCACTTGGCCTTAAAGAACAAGGACAAATCAAGACTTACAACTCTTTTGATCCTTTGGCTAGGTATGATCCAAGTTGCTCATTATGTAATGATTATGGTCATGATGAACAAAATTGTCCATTCAAAAAGGAAGATCTACAAAAGGATGAACCCACTATCGATAAATGTGGACTAGCTCTGTGTGCTCATAGTGATGAAAATCAATGGTTCGTAGACAGTGGATGTTCAAGACACCTGTCAGGTGATTGAAAGAAATTTACCTCCCTAATCAAGAAAGATGGAAATGTGTCTTTTGGAAGTGGATCAACCAAGATATCTACAAAAGGAACTATTGCTCTCATCAATGGTAAAGGAAAAGCCCAAAATGCATTGTTGGTGGAAGGACTCAAACACAATCTCTTGAGTGTGAGCCAACTTTGTGATCAAGGACACAAGGTTGTATTTAGTATGAAATATTGTGAGACAAGGAGCTCCTCCTCAAGTGAACTTATAACTAAAGGAATAAGAACACTAGATAATGTATTCATTTTGAACAAAATTCAAGAAGATCAGTTATGTAAGTCGAGCAAATGAAAGTTGACTATGGCACAAATGATTGGGACATATAAGCTTTGATAATTTGATCAATATTAGTAAAAAAAAAATGTAGTGAGGAACATTTCAAAAATTATCAAGCCAAATCAAGTTGTCTGTGGACCATGTCAACAAGGAAAACAAACAAGAACCAATTTCAAGACTCAGGAGTTCTCTAGATCAAAACCTTTGGAGCTCATACATGTGGATTTATGCGGACCAACCAGAACTGCAGCTCTAAAAGGTGAAAGGTATTTTTCTTTATTTTTTGATGACTATACTAGAATGATGTGGGTATACTTTATAAAATTCAAATCTGAAGCTTTTGAATGTTACAAAAATATTAAAGCTTTAGTAGAAAATGAGAAAGAATAAAAAATTAAATTCCTTAAAACAGATAGAGGAGGAGAATTTACTTCAAAAGAATTTGATGAATTTTTTAAAGTTCATGGAATCAAGCGAGATATCTCTGTTGCTAGAACTCTCAAACAAAATTTAGTAGAAAGAAGAAATTGAACTGAACAAGAGATGGCAAGAATAATTATACTAGCAGTTGATTTGCAACCCAAGGTTTGGAAAGAAGTAGCCGGGACAATAGTTTATACCTTGAATTGAACTCAACTAAGACCAAATAATTATAAGACACCATTTGAACTATGGAAAGGGAGACCTGCTTCGGTAAAGTACTTTAGAATTTTAGGAAGCAAATGTTTTATGAAGATTAATGATGACTCACCAAGAAAATTTGATTCTCTGGTTGATGAAGGAATACTCCTTGGATATTCTATAAGAAGCAAAGCTTACAAATGCTACAATAATCGAATACGAAAAAAGCAGAAAGCATTGATGTAAAAATTAACGAATCTCTTCTAGCAAATGAAATTGAAACCCATGAAGAAGATTTTATCCTTGAAGAATTCAAATAAGAAGAGTGAGAAAAAGAGGAAAAATATCAAGAAAATAAAAAAGAACCATCTCAAACTCCTTCAAAAGTGAAATTCCTCCAAAAACATCATCTGGAAAAGCATATTATTGGCAATGTAGATGATGGAGTACAAACCCGAAGAACGATGGCAAGTACACCAAGGAAAGATGATGTTGCTCTCTTATCTATAATAGAACCATAAACTTTTACTCAAGCAAGTAAGGATCCTCATTGGGTGGAAGCCATGGAAGAAATGTCTCAAATCGAGAAGAATGAAACATGGGAGATGGTACCTCCTCCAAAAGATAAAAATATAACTGGAACCAAATGGGTGCTCAAAAACAAAATGAATGAAGATGGATAAATCATCAGAAATAAGGCAAAGCTCGTTTGTAAAGGTTATTCACAAATTGAAGGAATCGAATTTGAAGAAACATTTGCATCGATAGCTCGTATGGAAGCTATAAGGATGTTTTTGGCTTTTTCTTGCTCAAAAGGACTTAAGGTCTATCAAATGGACGTAAAATCAACATTTTTGAATGGGGAACTCAAGGAAGAAGTCTACATGGAGAAACTAGAAGGGTTTGATATATCAAACGGAAAAGACTTTGTATGTAAGTTGAAAAAGGAATTATAAGGGTTGAAACAAGCTCCTAGATCTTGGTACACAATATTGGATCAGTATCTATAATAACAAGGCTTCAAAAAGCAGGTGGCAGGAAGTAATCTCTACATGAAGATGGACAAGGATAAATTATTAGTCACTCTTTTCTATATTGATGAACTGATTTTTGCTAGCAATGATGATGAGATGAGCCATGAGTTTGCTCAAAATATGTCAAAAGAGTTCGGAATGTCAATGATTGGTGAGTTATCTTACTTCCTTGGACTTCAAGTATCTCAAACCACAGCAGGAATGTTCATATCCCATGAAAAATATCTTAAAGACATGCTTAAAAGATATGGGATGGAATATTGTGCACCTATGAGCACACTTATGGCCACAGATTGCAAATTGAGCAAAGATGATGAATCCCCCTCGATAGATGCAACTCTTTACAGGCCAATAATTAGAGCTCTCCTATACTTAACTATTACAAGATGTAACATTATGTAAGCAGTAGGAATGGTGGGAATATTTGAATCAGATCCTAAATAATCCCAATTGTTGGCTGTGTAAAGAATTCTTAGATACTTGAAAGGAACTCCTGACATTGGTTTTTGGTATCCCAAAAGCACAACTCTTACAATGACAACTTACATCGATGTTTATTGGGCTGGAAGTGTGGATTATCAAAAAATTACCAATGAAAATGCATTCTTCATGGGAGAGTGTCTAGTATCTTGGTTTAGCAAAAAGCAATCATCTATATCTCTTTCAACAGCTGAAGCCAAATATATAGCTGCTGAAAATTGTTGTACATAGATACTATGGATGAAGGAAGCTTTGAAGGATGTCAACATAGAAACTAAATAGCCAAACACCATCTATTGTGACAACACTAGTGCCATCAGTCTCTCAAAGAATCTAGTCATGCACCCAAAGACCAAACATATTCCAATTAAATATCACTTTCTCAGTGAACAGGTCACTGAATAAAACATCAAGCTGGAGTACATCAATAAAAAAAAACAAATTGGAGATATCTTAACAAAGCCTCTTCCATGAGAATCATTTGAACACTTTCACAAAAAGATGGTGCTTGTTTCTCTTGCATCACATTAAATAATCATCTTCACAAGAGTAGAGCAGCATGTCAGGGGGAGCATCATGGAAAAGAAATCAATTTGATAGGGGGAGTACTTGGCCACCACATTTTCCATTGATGTCAAAGGGGGAGAGGATGTATAGATATTTCCATCAATGACAAAGGGGGAGACTGTTGGTCAATAATTGTCATTGATGAAATATAATTCTCTTAATGGACTTTGATTTGATGGCATATGACGTCATGGCTAGAAGTCACCAAGGATCACATGGAAAACTTCGAGTCATGTTGACATGACACACTATGATGAGGATTGTCTGCACAAAAATTCATGCATAGTCAACAAAACAATTAAATCTAGACAACTTGGAGGCATTCTATCAAAATGGATCATAGACCATCTCAAAGAGGATTTTTCCTCTCTCCAAAAAGCCTTTATTTGCCCCAAAATTCCTAGTGGTTGATGAGATATTGATTTTTTAAAGTTTACAAAAATATAATTAATATGAGCCGACCTGTACTATTGGAACTCATGTCAACCTCTCTCCATAAGACATGTATGTTCATTGTAAAGCCAAATTCATATAAAAACAAGGTTGGACAGTTCAGTTTAACCATCATTTTCAGAGAGAAAAACAAGAGATATAAACACAAGTTCACAACTCGTGAACTAGACCATTGAGGAAGCTTCTAAAGGCTACATTTGTTTGGGTTAAAATTTATAAATAGCCTTCTGACCTGTGACAGGAAGATTGCACCTTGGACTCACTACAGGGCTGCACCTCAAATTCACTGCAGGATTGCCTACATATTGTTTCTCGGCATCATTACAGGACTAGTTCTTTTCCTCACTACATATTGTTTCTCGACCTCATTACAGGACTGATTCTTGTCCTCACTACGGATTGTTTCTCGACCTCATTATAGGATTGATTCTCGGGCCCACTATAGGATTGTCTCTTGTCTGTCTACAATAAAAAGATCATATTTGTGTCTCAGCTAAGGCTTTATACCTTACCGCATATCCTTCTCTTCACATCTAGTCTATGGTTTCACCTTATCTCAAGACTATGAACTAAAGATCAACTTAAAGGTTAGACTGTGGTACAACATATTACTAGGATTAGTGACGTCCTTGATTGCAGCATCTTCAGGTAGCTATGTGAAGATAAGCAAAAGGTATAATGAAGTATAAAAACCACTTGATTTGGAGCAAATTGAGAAGTTGAATAGTGAAGGGTTTTTTTATGAAGATATTCAAGTAAGTACATCACACATTCTCTATTAAAAGAAGCAATTAGGATTGGTGTCCTAGGGGGTGGAGCCCCTAAACACAAGTTTGGAGCCTTTAGAATAATAGGTTTGAAGCCCTAGAGGTCAGAGCCTCATTAAAAAGTCCATGTTGGTGCTCAGCTGCAGGTTGGTGCCTGGAACTTTGAAGGGTTGGTGCCCTCAACTATTATTGTACTCAATTATTTGAAAAGAGGATTAAGGTCCTCTCTTAATAAAGTTGTTATCTATTTCATTTCTGATTATAATTGTGAAGAATTTAACTGGTAAAAAGAACAATTGAAAAGAAACATTGATTCACCCCCCTCTTAGTATTTCCAACAAGTTAGGATCCTTCGAACCCCTCCCATCATACCTTGGTGTTAGAGCTTCTAAATTTGAGACGGACAAGGTTGTTGTCCCAAGTGACACTCCATCTCCTTCTCATCAAACAATTCTAGCTTCACAGGACAAGGTGGGAGAAGTTGTGAACCTACCTATTGAATTGTCACCTCCTCCCACCCCACCTGCTCTGTATTTTTGTGTAAATTTGGATTGCAAACTTGATGGTGTTATGAAACCAGCTCCCAAAAAGATAGAAAATATAGATCAACACCTTATAAATAAGTCTCTTCGAGGGGGAAACCTCCTTTACTTTACACAAATGAACAATTCTTCGATGATACAAAGGACAAAACCTCCTTTCTATATATAGGAGTCTAAGGGATCACAATATAACCAAAGTTGATCTAACAATAATAATATAACGACACAAAATAACAATAGTGGGATTTTATGCGGCACAATAATAACAATAGTGGGATTTTATGCGGCACAATAATAACAATATGGGGACAATAGGGGCACAACAATAACAATAAGGGATACAATGACAATAGTAATCGGGGAATCACTAGCATTATAGGGACCTAACATGCCCCTCTCCTTCAAAAGAGTGTTGTCCTCAATGCCTGAGTAGTTCTGGATGCTTCTATATAAAATTCTCATCCTCCCATATGGAATCTTCAACGAGTAAGTTCTTCCACTTGATGAGATACTCTGAAATTGATCGGTTGCGTAGCTGTCGAGTTCTTGTTTCTTTGACTGCTTTAGGTTTCAATATGATTTTTTCTTCCTCATCAAATTCTGGCAATATTGTTTGAACCGGAAGCTTGTCACCTATAACCTTCTTTAAGCATGAAACATGGGAAAACTAGGTGCACTCAGGAAGCTGTAGGAAGCTCTAATTTGTATGCCATAGTACCTATCTTTTGTAACACCTTGTACAGACCATAATAATTTGGTGATAATTTATTATCCTTCTTAGCTTGCTTGAGGGACATTTGCTTATATGGTTGTAGCCATAGGAATATCCAATCACCTACATCAAAAATTATTTCGCTGTGATGTTGATCTGCCTACTACTTCATTCTATTATGTGCCAAGGTGAGGTTATCCTTTAAGAGTTGGAGAACTTGTTGCTGATGCTTGATGTGATCTTCCACTACTTGAACATTAGAATTTTCTCTTAAATATAATGTGATAGATGGTGGATGATATCCATAAAGTGCCATAAATGGGATCATTTTTGTTGCAATATGGAAGGAAGTGTTATACCACCATTTAGCTAGAGGCAACCATTTGACCCATTGTGTTTGTTTATCAGATATAAAGCAATGAAGATATCCTTCCAAACATTTGTTTACTATATTACTTTTCCCATAAAATTGAGGATGATAAGATGAGCTATGAGATAACTAAGTACCAAGACAAGAAAATAATTTTGTCCAAAAATTTCCCGTGAAAATGGGATCTCTGTCGCTTACAATAATCTTTGGGTTTCCATGTAGCTTTTGAATTGTTTCCATAAATGCAGTAGAAACTGTACTCACTGGATGAGATAATGAACAAAAGTGTGCATACTTGGTAAGTCTGTCAATTACCACCATGATAACACTCTTTCCTTCGAACTTGGGTAAACCTATGCTAAAATCCATCGAAACATCCTCCCAACGTTGGCATGGAATGGATAAAGGTTGTAATAGTCCCGGGATCGTAATTGTTTCAACTTTATTTTGTTGGCAAACCAAACATTCTGCCACAAAATTTTGAATATCCGATATAAGGCCATCCCAAAAAAATCCTTCTTAACCCTGTGGTAGGTTTTTAGAAATCATAAGTGCCCTCCTAAGGGAGAGGTGTGCAATTCCCTAAGAATCTTTTGTTTGAGTTGTGAATTATTACATAGGTAAAACCAATCCTTGTACCATAACAAATCCCTTTTCTAGCTAAATGTATCAGATGTACTGGCATCTTGTTGTATCTTTTGAATGAGTGCCCACACTTCCTCGTCATTCTTCCATTCATCCGTTGCTTCGTTTATCCAATCTGGTTGGATAATATAAATGGCACAAAGAAATGTTTCCACGTCCTCATCCTTTCTTGAGAGTGCATCTGTGACAACATTTTGCTTCCATTTTTTGTACATGATTTCAAAGTCATAACCTAACATCTTTGTGACCCATATTTGTTGCTATTCTGAAGATAATATTTGTTCTAAAAATTATTTAAGACTATCATGATCTGTTTTTACCTTGAAGTCTCTTCCCATTAGGTAGGGTCGTCATTTCTTAAGTGCACGTAGTATTGCCAACATTTCCTTCTCATAAATAGCTTTGTCTAAATACTTTCATTTGATTGGATGACTTTCAAAAGCAATGGGTCTTTCTTCTTGCAATAAAACAACACCAATTCCAATTCATGAGGCATCACATTCCATAATAAAGGTTTTTTTGATGTCTAATGTAGCTAAGACTGGTGCTTGGCACATTTCCTCTTTAAGACATTCAAAGGCCTTCGTTGCTTCTGGAGTCCATGAAAATACATATTTCTTCAATAATGTTGTTAAAGGTGTTGTTATTCTCCCACAATTCTTAACAAACTTGCGATAATACCCTGTCAACCTGAGAAATCCTCATAAATGCTTTATGGATGTGGGGATTTTCCATTCCTTAATGGTTTTAATTTTGCTAAGGTTTACCTTAACACCTTCATGAGATACAATATGACCCAGATATTCCACCTCTTGTACTGCAAAGAAACATTTGGAGATTTTTGCATATAATTGTTTCTCCTCCAATAGTTTGAGCACCATGTCAACATGTTGGACATGATCCTTCCAAGACTTGTTGTAGATTAGTATATCATCAAAAAATACTAATGAAAATTTTATAAGGAAGGGTTTGAAAATGGAATTCATCAAACCTTGAAATCTAGAAGGTGCATTAGTAAGGCCAAAAGGCATGACCAAAAATTCATAATGACCCTCATGAGTTCTAAATGTTGTTTTTAAAATTTCTTCAGTCTTTATTCTGATTCAATGATATCCTGAACGAAGATCCAACTTGGTGAATTAAATTGATTCATGCAATTCATCCAATAATTCATCAATGATAGGAATGGGAAATTTATCTTTAATAGTGAGCTTGTTGAGCTCCCTATAATATGGACACATATGCCATGATCCATCCTTCTTGTGAATCAATACTACCAGAGTAGAGAAATAACTTTGACTAGGTTGAATTATACTAGCCTCTAACATTTTTGCAGCAATTTCACTCTTTTGGATATAATGATATCTGTAACGCCTGATGTTTGGAGGAACACTTCCTAGAATCAAATTAATAGCATGATCATGATCACGAATAGGTGGGAGGCCTTTGGGAGTCTCAAATAGCTTGGAATGATTGTCAAAGACTTTTTGGAGATCTGGAGAAATGGATGATTTCAATGTGGGAACCTCTAGTGAACATAACTATTTAATTATGCCTCGTTGTTCATTCTTTAGAAGCTTTTTCATTCCGTTAGAGCTTATTATCTTTCCCGATTTCCATGCAATACCCCTTAATTCAACTTCCTTTCCTTCTGAAGAGAATTTCATGAAAAGTTCTTGAAAATTAAAAGCTACTATACCCAAGGATTGTAGCTATTGGACTCCCAGTACAACATCAACACCACCCATTGGAATGGAAAGCATTGGGCTATTCAATACATACTCTCCCACGGATAGCTTGATATTATGGCACATTCCTGAGCAATTTATGGTTCCTCCACTTGCAACCATCACTTGACACTCTAGTGGTAGATATAGGAAGAAATTCAATTCCTTGGCTATCTTACAATGAATAAAATTATGGGTACTTCCCGAATCAATCAACACTATTACATTTTTCTTCTTGATATGCCCTTATATCTTGATAGTTTGAGGAGTGGTAATTCCAGCCAATGCATTACAAGATATGGCCGGATTCATTTCTTATTTTTATAGGGTTTGTTCTTGGTGTATATCCTCTTCTTTTGACGTTTCTTATTCATTTTCTTCCTCCTCTTCAAAATCTATGTAGAATACTTTTTCTCGACGCACTCATGACGTTTAGTGTATTTGCTATCACAACTGTAACAAAGCCCTTTTGCTCTTTTTTCTTCCAATTGTTGTGGTGTCAAGCTTGTAGGTTGTGGATGGCTAGGGGAAGCAACACTTCCATCTTTATGATCGTGAGTGGTAGGCTTCCTTGTTGCCATAATTTTTCTTTCCATTTTTCTTGCCAACTTGAATGCCTTCTCCAATGAATTTGGTTCCCAAAGGCAAAGCTCATGTTGAATGTTATCTTTTAAAGTCCCTATGAACACATCAATCCTATGATTCTCTGGAATATGTTTTACCCTTATATTCAATTTATGGAAGTCCTCAATGTGCTCCATCATTGAACCCTTTTGTTTGAGATTTATCAATTGGCTAAAAAAAATGTTGTTTTTTGTATCCTCATAATGTGCTATCATTTCATCTGTAAAAATAGCCCAAGTGACAATTTGTTTACAAGAGCAAAGCCATCGATACCATACAAATTGATTTGGTTCCAAATATAAAGTTGCAATGCGTACCTTTTGTGTGTTTTGCAGATTATGGAGATCGAAAAATTGCTCCATCTGTAGTATCCATGTTCTGGGATCCTTGCCATCAAATTTCCTCATATCGATCTTTGGAGCATGGTGGTTCTTTGATCCAATGTTATAGTTTATGAAATCATGATTAACATTTATTTTGTTCTCGTCATGAGTTTCCTTTACTACTCTTTCACCATTAGTAAGAATATCTTGTAGAAACTTTGTCAAATTTGTCTTCAAATATATCTTCAAATATTTCATGCCTTTCTTTAAATCATCCATCTTAGCTTCCACGACATCCATCTTAGCTTCCACGTCATTCATCTTAGCTTCTACGTCTTCTACGTCTTTAAGATGGATGGTTTAAAGAAAGAGTTATGCCAAAACTCCCACAATGACCTAAGTATACACTGGTTTAGTAGAGCGAACTTGTACGACGTGCCAAGGGTCACTGTTTCAACCTTAGGTTCTGAAAATGATACCCAACAAACTACAACACGTCCTCTTTCTGCAACTTCTTACGAAACTTCAATCTGATGCTTAGAGCGAAAGTTCATTTTCCCAAGGTCACTTGTTTGGAATGTAATTCGGGGGTCTGCAAAAACCCCAACTTCCTCATATTATATCTCTGAAAATATAGCATGTCAAGATTTGAAATTCAAGCCCAAGGTTTAGCAAGATTTCTTCTCAAATGGGTTGTTTTGGTAGCTTTGGAAATGTTGCAGAAACAAAGTTATAACAAAAATTCCACGATGACCTATTTGGAGCAGAAAAACCCTAGAATCCAAAGCTCTAATACCAAATGCTATGAAACTAGCTAACAAAAAGATAGAAAAAATAGATCAGCGACTTAGAAATAAGCCTCTTCGAGGGGGAAACCTCATTTACATTACACAAATGAACAATTCTTCGATGATACAAATGACAAAACCTTCTTTCTATATATAGGAGCCTAAGGGGTCACAATATAACCAAAGCCAACCTAACAATAATAATATAGGGGCACAAAATAACAGTAGTGGGATTCTATGGGGCACAATAATGAAAATATGGGGACAATAGGGGCACAACAATAACAATAAGGGATACAATGACAATAGTAATGGGAGAATAACTAGTGTTATAGGGACCTAACAAATGGTTTTCATGTGGTCTCATCCCCTCGACCTCTATCCACTGGTTCCTTTGATTCTCCAGATTTTGGTGTGTTGTGTTCTTCCGTTCTAGATTCCACATGTGATGTTCACAAGGATCAAGTTATGGATGGAGTTAGTGTTGGGCAGCCAATCTGCGCTATCATTTTTTATGAGTATGTGTGGTGAATGATGACCTCCTTCTATCTGCACCTTGTCCACTTTATCTTGACATCTTCCGTGATTCTGCCATTTCTGAATTTTGTGAAAATTTATCCCCGGATGTTTCCACTTCTGATCATTCACCTAACACAAAGGATGTCAATATGTCATTTGATTACGGAGAGGACAAATCTTTCTTCCCAGATCCACTCAACCTCTCATCTTTCATTTTTGGAAATTTAGAGGGTAAAAAAAAATGTTTTTCATTTACCCCTCTGTATGATTCCTCAAAGCATGAGGATGTCGATGTCGATCTTGAATTTTATGATCATGGTTGTCGTGATCTTTTCACTCATTCATTTGATCAAGATTCTAATTCATCTACTATTGATCTTTCTAAGCCACCGATCTTTAATGATCCATCTTCTGATGAAGTGGAAACCCCTCAAGTTGTCGAGGCACTTCAGCCACGTTGATGGTTATGTCAGGTTCTAGTAGCCTTGAGGTAAGTTCCACTTCCAATCAGAAATCTATTGAACCATCCCAGGCTCCTCATCACTCTCTTCTTCACATTGAAAATAAATCTAGTTTACATTTTTCACATCCTCCACCAGAATCACACGATAGTATCGCTCATGCATTGGAGGAGGCATACATAGCGAGCACTGTTGCAAAACGAAAATTTTATTCCTTCTTCATATTTGCTCATTTGTCATGTTTGAAAGAGTGTACATCCTTGTTGTGCACACACAATGTGAGACAACATCATGATATGTCTAGAGGGTGCCTTTCATGTGCTTTCAATCATTTCTTTTCTGTAGACTCATTCAAATTTCGAACGTTTTGGCTTCATTGAAAATATCACTTCATGTGAGTTGGCCCATGCTCTACTTATCTTATGAGTAGGAGTAGTGTTTTCTTTCTGTTTTGTTTTCTTACTCTGTTTTTCTTCTTTCCTTTGCTTGTTTGTTTGTTTTAAGCACCCTTAGGATTAGTTTCCCCATGAAACCATGTTTGGCTTCTTGAGATAAGTAGGGTGATATACAAGAGGATTTGTACAACTATCAATATTTGGTTATCTACATATTCCCTCTCTTTATGAGGATCTTGCATTTCTTCTAGTCGATGATACCCTGATGGGAAATATGTTCCTTTCAGAGTGAGTCTTGGTGAAATCACAACACTTGCACTTTTAACTAGTACCACTTGCTCTAATCAGTTTTCTATATTCAGTTAACCCTTGTCAACTCAGTCAAGTAGAGTAAGCTGAAGGGGGAAAACCTTAACAAGTATGTCAGAAGTATATATAAACATCCTTCTATGAAGGGACATCCTCTTCTGCTTTGAATAAGTCGAGACCCCTCTTCAGCCTCATGAAATAAATAAGTTCCTATGCAAAGTTTTATGAAAATGAAAAATGAAATCAAATGAGAAATAAAATAAAGGCCAAAGAAGAGAAAGGATTCCTACACAAATAACTGAGGCAAGTAACTCCACCGGGGTACTGTCCAAGCTCACTAGAAGTGGAGCAATGCTTGTGTTCCTGAAGTGACCCCGTTGGGGTACTATCTAGGCCTGCTAGCAAGGGAGCAACACTAGTTGTGCATCAATATACCCCTCATCCCTAATCAAAACAACACAATTGACTTGGCTTGGTATGTGTGATGTCAATAAAGGGAATGGTAGGGACTACATCTTTAACTCAAGCTAGTGAAGAAGCCATGACAATCAAAGAATCGAAAAATACTTCCAGAAGAGTTAAACTCGCTTTACATGAGACAAGGTCCATATACAGAGCTAGATTTCTACCAGTGTGTCGACAATGTTGTAGCAGCTACAACCACCCTCCAAAAATTTTCCTATGCTTCGTTTTGGAGCCTCCCTCCTAAAATCATAGCGACTCATCTCACATAGAACCAAGTACTTGTTCTTTGATTGAGCTTTATGTTTTCATTTTGGCTTGTGTTTTCTTACTTGCTTTAATGTCTAACCCACAAGTCGATCCCTTAACTTGGTTTCAAACCGGTTTCAGGCTTTCCTTAGTGAACTGCGTAATCCTTGAGGGAAGCCAACCTTGCTCTTGGGAATTGCGTAGTCCAAGCCAGTAGTGAGCCTTCTATTCTAGAATTGCACAGAACCAGCTAGCACCCAATCTTTAGCTGGGAAACAATTGAAAAGCATGAGAGGCAGCTCGGGCCACTCAGCCCATAAATTGTGTAGAAGGTTTCCCTCGACATTCGCTCGATGCATGAGCTAGTGAGTTACCCAGTTCTTCCCGAAATTGCGCAATATCTCCAAGAAATGCATGGAAGATTTTCGCAAAAAAGAAAAAAGAAAAAATGCAAAAAAACATCCCTAAAAAATAGGGGTCCATTTTTAGTAGTCTAGAGTGGCACTTAAGTTATTTTTGGAAACTGTCACCAAGTGTCACTTTTTCCTATATTTTTGGCCTTCGCATCATAAATCCTAAATTGAACAAATCTATTTAATGGATGTTGCGAGAGCTCATTTTCTAATTTGATCTTAGAGCTTTGCCATTCCCGAGGAGATCCAGAAACCTTCAGCATAGTCGTAGCAACTTTTCAGGGTAAGTCTTTATTTTCTAGTGTTTTGTTGCTTTTCCTATTGCTTTTGTTTTCTTGTCTTGTGAGAGTGTTGTTTTACCTAGTTTATTGAAATACCATCGGTGTTTTGATTTGTTTTAGCTCGTAGAAGCGTTTTTTTAAGTCTTGCAGTGCCTTTCTTAAGTGTCACATGCATTACCTAGATTTTGCACTGACGATCGTCGTTGCGACGACCCTTTCCACATGCTTCATTGTTCTTCAGTTTTATTGATTCCTCCACTCATTTTATTTGCATGCATCATCATTCACTTAGATCAACACCCACCATCGTTCCCTCCTTTAGATATGATCGTTTTCATGATCCCATTGGGCAAATCTAGGCTTCCTTGGCCCGTATCTTGCTACTCCCTAGCCCGCACTATGCATTTTTGGATCTCAAGGCTCTACCTTGGCTCTAGGAATTGCGCAGAGGCACCCAAGGCCTAGCTCCAACTTTCCACTGTGCAGTTCCAGGAGCTAGTCATGAGCCTTGGCCACTGGGATTGCGATATGTGCAGTCTCACTTGGCCTAAGCCTAACTGAATTGCGCATTGCACAATTCTAGTCAACAAGCCCTCCCCACTAGCAATTGGGACTGCGTAATGCGCATAACCAACTAACAATCAATCACCTATGAGAGCCAGGATTACACATTTCCTCCTAGCAATTGCCCAATTTTTTGTTTGGTTTGTTCTTGAAGTTCTTTTGTTTCAAGCTAACATTTACATTCCATGAGTGCCCTCTCTATCTTTAGGTACAACAGTTGTTGAAAAGCTCTCCAACAGTTATAGGTAACGTGGCTTCCAAGAGACCTGCATCAAAGGATATTGTCTAAAGTAGCACTAGGAAGCAGTTGAGTAGGTGTTAATGAATTTTCCAGTTTATGTAGACACTCAATTGTTCATTGAGAAGGGTATGAAGTTAACATGGTAGGAAATAAAGGATATCTTTCTAGGGGACTTCAAGGAAGATCTAGAGGATCAACAAGTGTATGTCAATATCCACCGGTCACGCTTACATAAGGTTGCATGCAGGTACCCCACCTTCCCTTGTGCGGCCATCATCCATTGGATTGTCTCACACACAGATCCAAAGACTATGACATTGAGCTATTCCAGTGGGACACAACTTGCTACCTTCAGGACAAATAACTATCATCAGATGTATCACTTACCTCAGTCAGTGAACCACATGGATACACTTTTCTATGCCACCCAAAAATTTTAAAGACCAGATATATTATAAAACGTTGGGTGAAAGAGCCATCGAAGTTCAGATCAAGACCCAATCATGTAAACAAGACCAAGCCACTTAGAAAGACATACCGGCTCTTGATCATATTTTCATGCCGATTATACAGTCAGAGAGCACTGAGACCTTTCCAGAGAATTGGGTGGTTGTGTTGGACCAGTTGGTGAATGATGAAAGGTCATTCCACTGGTTGGATCCATTGTCTTTTCAGTTGAAAGTCCATGTGACTAATTCCCAGAATGCACCCAAGGATGAGTAAGTGAGATTCTACATGTCTGCATATTTACTTGATGCAATCTGTGCCCAACATTAGTTTGTTGGCATGGGTTGGACATGGACACCCCAAGAGAATACCGTCAATATTTATTGCAAGTTTCTTTCTGAGTGCTGCTATCGAGGAGTTATGGCAAGGCTAACTGACCATTTCATTATCCCAATGTACAAGTTAATCTTTGAGTAGGATCCACGTTGCATGTCCCAAGAAGCGATGGAAACAATATTTAACATTGCATGTTGATATGCCTCACCCAGTGGCACCTTCATCAGGATGTTTGGCGGAGAGAAGTCTCCCCATGTTCTACCAAAGTATGCCACGGACAAGTTGATCATGCAAGAGGTCTCACATCACATATCCATAGGGTTATCAATAGGGCTACATAGGAGGAAGAAGGCACCATGGTCGCGCTTCCTTTTTCGATCGGATTGTACAAGATTAAGAGCTTTAAATATGTGGATGTCAAAGCTAATGAGATAGTGAAGTTTGAGTTCAGCACTAAAGACTTCAATCCATATGATCCACACAGTATTTGCAAGAACCATTGTGTGAAGGTTTACTATCTATGGATCCACGTGACATGTTATTGGGTAGAGGAGGACCCTTGGAGGTATTGTTGCAACTACTCCAAGAGTAATGAACTAGTCAGTATAGCCACAAAATGGAAAGTTTCTTTGTAGGCAGCAACACCATAGGAAGAAACAACAACAACAACAACAATAAGAAGCAAATCGATATAGGACAAGGGTCAAAAGAAGACCGTTGAGAACCCAAAGGTTGAGAAAAGCCACAAGTTCAAAGAAGATCCTCTCATTGAGAAAGCAGCTTGGCAGCGGAGGCTAAGACACAACTGCGCATAAAGAGAGCAGAACCGAGGAAGAGAGAAAATCAAAGGTTAGAGGAAGCAGAAAGAAAGTTGCAAGAAACCAAGAAGAAGTTGAAAGAGGAATGGGAGATAAGAAGGAGAAAGAGGGAAGAGAAGAAGAAATAGGAATAAGAAGAAGGGCAAGGCACAATGACAGAGAAAATTGTGCCCATACAAGTTGAGGAGTCAGAACATCGAACAAATGAAGAAGAGGGTGAGTAGATGCATGATCAGTAGCTTGCTCAGTAGATTGAGCAAATGGTTGAAGAAATGAACATGGAGTTGGGAAAATAGCCATAAGACCAATATATCGACCTCATGTCGAGAGCATCTAAGGTCACCCCTCAGTGTCCAGTGCCTCTAGTATCAGAACCAAGCCCAAGCAAGCAAGCAGAGGTTGTTCTCCTTGATGATGATCCGGTGAAGGATGTGTACAATTTGTCATTTGATGAGTTGTAGCAAAAGATTGTACAGGCGTGGAGAAAGAATTTCCCATATGATCACGTGTCATCTGCATTTATGAAGGAAAGGATGATAGTGTTAGATGTCAGAAAGCATCCAGTTGCCATGGTCGATGCCACTATGGCTTATACAGGAGCCATGAGCTCAAATGTCAAGTTCCTGTTAGCAGAGAATGAACAAATGGAAAAGAACTTGCAAACGTCCAGGCAGAAGGCAGAACAATCTGCAGGATCCACAATGGTAGAGATTAGGAAAGTGACACTTGTTGAAGTATCAACTCTTGAGGCCACCATGCATAACATCTATGACAAATTGTCACTGTGCATAAGGGGGATGTCCATCTATATGGTTTTCAGTCACGAAGCAGAAAGATTGCCCAAACTCTCAGTGACATACATGTTGTTATCGCCCATATGCAAGAATGGATAATGAGGTACAAGGGAGCCCTACTTCACTTGCACAAAATGATGAAGTCTCAGGCAAAGCTAGACAAAGCAAAGATCTGGATGTAGATCCAAAACTATGAGTAGCTCACCCCGTTTTTTAGTAGCATATAGGCTTCATATGCATGATTGTATAAGAGTTTGGATGTCATGGTGAGAATGCACAAGATCCCATCAATCGGTTCCCTCACCAAAGCTAAGGAGAAGATCCAAGTCTCACTAGAGATTGATAGGTATATGGAGCAACTAAGGCAAGAGGCCACCATTGATGACTTGGAGCTGAGCGCAGAAAACATGCAGAAGTACATTGGTGGTCTTGTCGTAGTCAAGACCATGCTACGCATTCTTCAAGATGAGTTGGACAAGAGTTCCATGACCATATACCAAAAAGCTATGGAGGCAAGAGTTCGCTATCTGGAATACACTATCAAGCATTATGGGGACACCATAGCACAATACCAAGTTTGGTATTAGTATGTTAGCGAAAGTCATCAAGTGGATGTTGCCAAGTTGGTCCTTACCCAAACTTCTAAGTCATAGTGTTTTGTCTTGTTAGGCTGTCTCTAGCCTATTTTGTCTCACATGGGTACATGTGGAAAATGTATATTATTTGTAAATATGTTGTAAGTGAAATTCCAAGTATCATTAGTGGAATGTGAATAGTCACTATGTAATGTAATGAGTTATTTGTAAAGGAAGTTGAAGAGTCATGAGAGTAGTCAAAGAGTCACAAAGGGGAATGTCAAGGGTCACCCCACTCTTTATTATATATAGAACCTCATAACTCTCATAATAGACTTTTACAACGTAATTTTTTGGCTAGGCTTAGGCTTAGAGAACGCTTGGGAGTATTGTGATGAGCGTTGCCTTCTCCACAGTGTAGAATGAGTATACTTCTTTGGAGGAGTAGATGTTCTTGACTGTAATGTTCCACTATTGGGGCTAGTGGTTGTCAGTTCTTTAGCAATGTATGTTGTTTAACTTATGCATTTTCTTACCAACTACTTTGTATGCAATTGTATGAATCTTGTTGAATATGTGTTGTTGGGTTAACCCATCACTTTGTTTTGTGGACTATTCCTCATTTCAACTTGTGCTGTCATTCTGCTCATGTGTTCCTTTCAAGCTGCGTAATATTACAGGTTTCTGAGGGGTACACTTCCTTTTCCCTTTCATGTGTTAGAACCCCCATGCATATCAATTGACTCACTCCAAGGTCACACACTTGCTTCCGGCCAATTTCATCATACTTATCTCTACTCACTACCACAGTTAAGGCACTACATTACCACCCACTTCTGGGACTCCTACTCCAAATGGTATGAGGTCTAGTTGGGACTTCTTACAGGGGAGATCCCCTTGAATGTTGATGGGTCTAGCACTGTCAACACCACCATAAGGAAGAAGTCTTCTCTCTAAAATCTCAACTAAAAAGGAAACAAATGAAAGGAGTTGAAGCTGAAAATTTAATGGAAGAATTAACCCTCCTCAAAGGACAATTTGATGAAGCGGAAAAAGAAAATAAAATCATGACATGTCAATTGAAATAAAGACATGAAGAAATCTTCAGAATGAAATTAGGTATCATCTCTCTTAAAGTAGAAGCAAATGAAGCAACAAGAATAAAGGAAGAAATCCATAATCATCTAGCAAGGGAAAATGAAGGTTGTGAAAAGATAGAAGAGGAGATTGTCTCACTAAGAAAATAAGTTGATTGGTTGAACAAGAATCTAAATAGTTCTCAATTTTTGGATGACATCCTCAGTCACCAAAAATCACCACTTGACAAATATGGTCTTGGTTTTACAAGTGAACCTTCCAGCAAATTTGATGTAAACCCCAAAACTTAAAAAAAAAAATGATGTAGAGAAGCTTCAAGGTTATGCTAATCCCCCAGCTCTAGTAGACACAAAGAAAGAGGTCAAGATGACATTGGAAGATCCTATGCTCCAAGAAGAAATGTTGATGTTGCATGTAGTAATAAATATCATCAAAATACTTCAAGGGAGAACAATTTTAGAAATGCACAATGGCAATCCTCAGTTTCCAAGTATCATATTGTATTTTTTGGTTATTGTTATTCTTGTTCAAACTTTGAACACATGGAGTAAGATTGCATGCCATATAAAAGGAATATCTACAAAAATACCAATCAATTCCCCAACAAATTTGCAGAAGGAAAAGTTCCTTCCAGTAAAAGGTATACTCCTTCATTCATGTACAAAACAAAATGCTTAAAATGTCATAATACTAGACATATAGCTCAAGACTGCAAAATGAAGTGGGTCCCTGCACAATTCAAGAACCAAAAATTACCTAGAAAAACTACCAAAGTCTCAAGAAGAAAGGTTATGAATGTACCGTGAATGCTCAAGGCAACAATACCTGTTGTTAATCAAATTAATTTAATCCTTGTTGCTGATAAAATAATAGTTGATCAGAAGAAATTGGAGCAATAGAGAAGGCTTCTAATAGAGAAAATAATTAGGTTGATTCAGAACAGAAGTAGAAAGCCTTGACTCAAGAATATAACTATGTAAGTGGCATATCATTATGAATTTGTGAAATTTCAAGAAAAAAGTTATCAGTTACATCTTCTGATATGTTGCAGACATTTTACCCTGCAGATAGACTTGTGCCTCAGTTATGAACTGGTTGGATATTTGTTGAAGATTTGTATTAATTGGATATTTTTTGAAGACTAGTGCTTCAATTGTAGATTGGTTGGTAAATCTTGAGAGGAGCAATTTTTTTCAGCCATGGGATTTGTTGGGCTTTGAAATTTTTGTGTGCAAATGAAATTTATATGAGATTAATGTCTTAATGATTCATTGTGTATAATTAAGGTCAATCCACACACACACACACATATATATATATGAAGCCTACTCAACCATTTTATAAAGGTTGTCAACATTCTGAAGCACGTTTTCTTAGGATCTTCCTATTGGAAAGAAAAAAAAAATTGACACTGTTGCAAAAAATGTAGCTAGAACCCAAATGTAGCTGGAAGGTAGTGCGTAACAAAACCCCAATGATAATAATGATACACTGAGACTGTGGAATAGAATCCAAAATAACATTATCAATGATGAAGACCATTGTCAATGGTAAAAGAGACTGTAAATGATACTAGTCGTGTTGCACCGAGGAATCAAGGCATGATATCAATCTAAACATAGCATGTCCTAAAGAAGCTAGATCTATGAA
Source organism: Pinus taeda (assembly GCA_000404065.3). Lineage (NCBI taxonomy): Eukaryota > Viridiplantae > Streptophyta > Pinopsida > Pinales > Pinaceae > Pinus > Pinus taeda. Next base: position 85,427 of record APFE031558316.1, read on the forward strand.
ATTTGTTGTTGTTGTTGCTGTGAATATTCTTGAAGTATTAAAGGTTGAGAAGATGAAATTTGGCAATGTGGATTTCTATTGAATGTTGAAGAACACAAAACAATGGAAAATAGTCACACAAAACGTTGATTTCAGAGTAACTGAAACTCATCCTAGTGTAAGAATTAAGCGAGAAGAAAATTATGTGTATTTATCCAAATTGGACATATTTGTAGGTTGAGGAGGCCTAGATTTGTATAATGATCTCTATCAGTGATGTTTCTCTACTAACACTAAAAGGAATGAACAAAGTATATATTTTTTAGATGATCGTGTGATCAAGTGACCTTACACCTCTTTGGAATATTGTGGAAGCAACATTGCATTATCATTAGGCAGGGACTTGAAAGATTCAAGTCTTTATCATCATATTTGAAGATGCTAAGGCATCAAAACATGGAACTGCTTCATCAATAGAAACATCTCATTCACAATTTTATATGGTTTCTCAACTACTAAACAAGAATACTTTCAAGACTTCAAACTAGTTTTCTAGCAAAAGAGTCTTTTGTGAGATATGTTGAAAGTATGCTTGAAGCACTATCAAAAATATGAAGAGTAGATGACTGATCACTTGAAGAAATGCAACTTGATAGAAGTATGATGACAAGGGGAGAAACATGAATATGAAAAAAGGGGAAAACACAATGATAGGGGAGAAATTCAACAAAGGAAGAACACCATGACAGAGGGAGCATCATATGAAGTTGTCATCGATGTTAAAGGGGGAGAAAATGTTGAAGGAATAATATTATTTTCATCAATGACAAAGGGGGAGGTTTTTGGACTCCCCTCATGACTCTATAACTTATTTCTAATCAATGACCCTTCATATTCCATAATTGACACTTGGACTGCCACTTGCAAATTTATTTCAAATACAATATTACAAATACCCATATAAGACAAAATTGGGTAAAGTCTAATAAAACAAGCCTTATAAGACAAAATAACATATCAAGTTTGAGTTTGAGGAAACTCTAGCTCAACAACTTCAAGTTGTAGATCTTTGAACACATAGTGATGCCAAGCTTTGTATTTTGCAATGATTCCCTCAAACTTTATGATAGGATTAGGCTGAAAGAAAACTCTAGCCTCCATTGCATCCGGGTATACAGTCTTGGAGCCAATTTTTGTTTCCTTCTTCAACAAGAAAAACATGGTGTTGATCTTGGTATGGACACAAATATACTTATGCATGTCATGTTTGCTGACTTCCAGGTCCCCTTTGGTAACAATCTACTCGAACTGGTCGGAGTATTCTTCGACTTCCTATCTAAAAACATTTTTTCCTTTAACTTTTGTGAGTGTGCTGATTAAAGGTATCTTATGAGATTTCACCATAGAATCCATGTTGTTGTACAACCATGCATAAGAGGACAAGATGTTGGCTATGAGAATGTTGAGTTGTTTTTTGTTTTGTATAAGAATATGGACTTCAACTTTTTCCAACTCAGCTTGTTGTCTTTTTTTCTTAACCAACTCAGGTGATGCACCTCTATGCTTCATTCCCCATCCATGCACCGCAGTGATAGTTGCATGAATAACTTTGAGAGATTTTGCATTCTCTCTTGATTTATGTTGCATATCATGAAAGGAGACAACTAGTTTGTACATGGTAACTAACTCCTCATAGAGGTTCCTCATAGTTTGTCCCAATGTTAATACTTCACCAAGTATATTTGGTTGAAGCTCTTCTCAGTACACCTATGCGGGAGTTGCCTTTTAAACCTTTGTCTGGTGCTTTTCAATCTGTTTCCTTGCAACTTCCAAATTATTTTCCATTTGTCTATTCTCGGCAATCAAAAATTTTTGTGTTAACTTAGAACCTCCTATAAAGGTCAATTTGTTTGCGACAATAGCTTCGAGATTCTTTCTGGTGTCCATTACAATCACCTTCTCCTTGATAAAAGCAAGATGTGTGAGGTCATCTGAAAAGTGTTTCTTTCTTGCTTGTACATTTTTCTTCTAAATCTCATCATAAGTTAAGCTGCAAATATCCATGAGTGAACCTTCATCGAGAGGAGCAATTTCCGCTTCATCATTTGGAGGTTTCCCTTCTCTAGGAAGGGGATACTGAGTCATGATTTGTTATGTACAAGGCATGAGATCAACATCCTAATTTTTCTTCTCTAACTCTAACTCCATGTCTTGAATCACTATCAAGTCTTCAATCTCCTGGGAAAGTTCTTTATCATATTGTTGCCTACTTTCTTCTTCTAGTAGCTGATTTTTATCTTCTTCTTTGGCTTTCTTCATCATTGTTTCTTCCTCTTATTTTCTCCTCATTTCTTCTTCTTGCATTTGTCTTTCCTCTTGTTCTTTATTCTCTTGTTCTTCCTTCTATCTTAACTCTTCCTCTTGCCTCTTTTGTTTCCTCTTTCTCTCTACTACCATAACCGCTTTCAAGATAGTTGTATATGCATTGTATTTGTGGCTCTACTCCTCTGTTGGATTGTGTGCAACCTTCCTTTTATACTTTATGCTCACTGGGTTGCACTTCTCCAATGATATTTCTTTTGAAGTAGTTTCCTTCTCTGGAGTCACATGTGATGGACCTACAAGCTAACTGGTGCATAGGGCTTCAAGGCATTATAGCATTTTTTAATCTTTTCCTCCTCTGGTCTAGAATAAGTCTCGCTTGGCCAATTAAAGTGTATCTTAGCACAATGTTGCTTACAAACACTTTTGGGATCATACAAGGGGTATTCCATCACACCAAACCCAAAGTTCTTTAATTTATTACGTTCGGTTTCTGCAGCCTTTAGATTCTTAATTTCATACAATCTCGCCTAGAAAGGAAGAGTGGGCTAAGGATTTTTCTTCTTCCTTCACAAAACTCCTGATAAGCCTATGGAAATATGATACACAATCTCCTACATGACTAATTTAGTAGTGAAATATCTTGATAATAGATGTGATGAATTATGACAACCAAACACCCTAAGGTAAGTGTCATTCTGATGCAGGAGCATCCGAGCACTCTTCATTAAAATCGAAATCCAAAGCTGTGGGAGAGGAAACATGGACAATCACTATAAACCGGGGCAAATTTCTGTTTAAACAAAGCTAAATTGATGGAATTGATAAGGCTTGATTTAATGTAATTATCTGTCATAGAGAGATTTAGAGGATTTTATTGAGCGATTGTAGGAGAAACTCATGGATCGTAACTGATCTCTCCCTTTGTACTATATAACAGAGTTTGTGTTGTGTGAAATGGGGAAGAAGGATACAATGTAGTCGCGGGGTAATTTGTGAGTTTAGGCCGTGAGGCCTTAGTCTATAATCGAGTTCTGTATATATATGAAATATATGTGTTATTATACATTTCTGTGTTATCTGAGTTTTGTGTGTCTGTGTATGGTTTACAGTTAGTTCTTTACTATCAGTTAATAAATATGCGTGTGTGAGTGTAAAGGACGAAGTTCCTATGAAATTTGCCTTAAACAAGTATGGCAAGGTAAATCTGTGTTATAACATAATTCCACCAAAAGCAAACGAGAGAACCCTGAAAAAAATGGTGAGAACTTGGAGGAATCATCATAGCTATCCAATCAGATAGACCCCGCAAATCCAACAGATCTACGGTCATCATGTGGTAACAACCATTGAAGTTTAATTCTAAAAACGGACCCAAGAAAATCATTAAACTGAGTTTCAACTTTAGAGTGATCGGATCGTCCATTAGTGGGTGATCAAATGCATATCACGTGCCAACAAGCGCGGTCGTTAATTCCAAAATCGGACGCGATGAGGTCTTATAAAATGGGCTTAAAACCTCGTTGAGTTCTAACCATCCAGATCGTTCATCAGTCGATTGACCGGACAATAATCGTGCTCGAATGTGCATACGAGTTAACATTTCTAGCATACTTGATAGGTAATGAACTGGGGTTTATTTCCATTGAGTTCCAGCCATCAACCATTGTTGGTTGATTGGTCGGGTTTTGTTGTAATTCCGTTGACATGAAGGTTTTTGATATATACGTGGACCCATAACCCACAAGTCCACACGCTAATTTTGTAAAGATATAGCTTTGTTGCATCAAAGCAGCTTAGTTGTGATCACATTCAGTGAGACAAACCAATCGACGAGTTTTGTTACTGCTTTCATAGCCTCACGAGACATGCAAGGTGGCTCTTCCTCGAAGATCATTTGGTACAATACCATGAAGAAGTTATCATCCAACTTCTCCATGACTCCTCTATAGCTACACTCTGAGAGCAAATTATAGTAAATATGAACATCAAGCTCTTTTGGTGTCCAAGTCCAGCTGATGTCGAGGAAATAATTATGAGCACATATCCCATCCAACAAGTATGATGACATATAGAATCTGACTTGCTTTCCCTTGGGAAGATTTTTTGCATTGGTCATATTGATCAACAATTGTTGAGCCAACAAATATGACTAGTTGAATATCTTTACTTCATTGACAATCTGATGCAAAATATATGCCCAACCTTTGGGAAAGGTTTTAGTACTCTTTTGACCATAGATCCAACAATGTAATACAATCAGGTGTTTGAACACTTTCCTAAGAGATCTAGTCTTGTATGTGTTGTTGGGCGTCTAGTGGAACTTGGATGGATCTTTCACCCAGGATTTGATAATATCCTTGGTGATCAAATAACTAGTCACCGCATAGAAATGAGAATCCATGTATGCCTCTGGCTTGGGTAAATGATACCTGAGATGAAATTTCATGGGAAATGTATGAAGCAATTTGTTTTCCACTAATGTTGTTGAGGTTCATGCTCTTTGTATCAATGTTTAACAAGATTCGCTTGATGAAATCTACACAAGGGAAGACTAGAAACCTGCATCCAACTTTATGAAAGTCTCACCTCTAGACATTTATATATATATATATATATATATATATATATATATATATATATATATATATATATATATCTATTTTTTTCAGATCTTATTTGAAACTAGTGGTTGTGAGTTCATATTTAATTGTGCGCCACGTGATATCTGAATCTTTCTCAATGAAGAGTTGAGTGTCTAATAGAATAGGCATGGTGACAAGGGTACGCTCAACTACTTCATTGGTGCTTCTCTTTGTAGTATCTTTTGAGGCTGATCTCTTTGGAGGCATGATGAAAACAATTGATAAAAAAAAAAAGATGAGCTCAAAAACCTATAGTACCTATATCACAAGATACACTCATGGTAAAGACAAATTAGATCAAGAAAATTGGTTCATACATCAATAAAGCAACAACTTAGTCATAGGAGAGAAGGATAGCATAGTTTTTGGGTTGAAGGAGGCAATCTAGGCTCATGAATTGTGCATTTCACAGTCTGAGCAGGCAAGGGAGGAGCTTGAGGCTTGAGATTGCATGATAGACTGAGCGAAGAGACTATGCATTGCATAGTCTTGATGGCCAAGGCTAAGGCTTAAGATCTGGCACTACGCAATGCTCAGTTGGTAAAGCTACTCAATGTGCATTGCGCAGTATCAAAGGCCATGGATGAAGCTTAAGCCTTGAGCTTGCGAATTGTGCAGTTGGATGGGGGCAACAGTTGGTCAAGCTTGCACAGATCTGCCCAGGAAAGAGAGAGAAAATCTTCAAATCTGAGCATTGGGGCAGGAAGAACTATATATCAGCCTTAAGGGAAGCTAGATAAGTGAAAATGATGTTCTTTTACTTTTCTAGATTATTAGTTTTTTGTTCTCTTATTATTATGTTGTTATTATCATCAAACAACTATGAAAACATGAAGATCAATAGTACACAATGACACAAGATGTAGGTTTCTAGCCAGGGCCAAAATACCTCTTAGAGAGGAAAACCCACAAAATCTCTTCTTATATATTCTTCAAATGACGAATTCCAAGACCTCTAAACCAAGACCAAGACCCTTCCAAGTTCAGGTCAAACCTTCTTGGGGATGTGTTTCTTCTTACCAAGTCAAACCAAGTCAAATCTCTTCCATTTGCATAACTTCGACCCCCAACTTCAGAGTTTCAGCCCTTACTGCAGGTCTGAAATTTTCAGCCCTTGCAATAGTTGTAACTTTCGCATGTGTGGGAGAATTTAGGGCTCATAAGGTTTCCTCTTTCTTAGCTTGGGTTGCTTCTTCTTCTAGGACTTGTAGGAGACTAAATTGACTTCTCTTCCACCAATTTTGACCCTCCCCTTGCAACTTGAAAACTCTAGCCTTGATGCTACAGAAACCATTGCCTTCCTTCGTACATGAGAGAAAGAGTGTGTAAAAACCCCAAAAAATTGTCTTCCTTCTCTCTTCTACTCCTTCACTTGCCTTCTTCTTCTCGTCCTTTCTTGATTGCGTTGAGAATTCAATAGGGCAATGAATATGTTAATTCTCTTCAACTTGATAACTATTTGTGTTATCTTTTTACTTATTAGCTTTGATCTCAATTATTCTAATGTGAGAAACATCAAACAACTACCAAAACAATAAGAACAGTGACACAATGTATAGGTTGCAAGCCAAGGCCAAAACCCCTCCCCATGAGGGGAAAACCCTTAAATCTCTTCTCTTCTTATAGATCTTTCAATTGACAAATACCATGACCTAATGACTTAGACCAATACCCTCCAAGATCAAGATCAATCTATTGAGATAATGTGCAAACTTTGTACTTTCCAAACCTAGGTAAATCTCTTCCAATTGCACCAACTTGGCCTCTTACTACAAGAACTTCGACCTCCTACTGTAGATTTGAAATTTTGACTCCCCAAAACCTGCGACTGCAAAACGTGGGAAATTTGATCTTCTTCCTAGAGCCTTCTTCTGTCCTTCATTTGCCTTTCCTTGTGACTTAAGGCTAGAGAGATATCCTTAGTATACTTCTTTCCTCCCTTCATTCCAAGATCAAACTAGATGAGACCCTTGCGCATAAACCCTCGCTTTCTCTAGCACGTGAGAGAGAGAGAACTAGCCCAAAACACCTTGTCCTTCTTCGACCTCTTCTTTTTCCTTCTTCTTTGACCTCTTCTTCATCCTCTTCTTCGCATAAAATGAGAGATGAGTGAGTGTTGTTTTGGAGGACGAGTTCCTCTCCTTATATAGGCTTCTTCAAGGGGTAGACATAGCCCTGCTATTAGGTCGACTTAACAGCTTCTAGGCCGACTTGATCTTGGAGGGTATTCCGACACTTTAAAGAAAAAAATAACTTTTCTTTACAAGATACAATGTTCCCATTAGGGTCTTCAATATATGAAAATGACTCTAGACCTAGGACAAACTCTAAAAGCACTCAATGGGTTCTTGATCTATAAAATCAAAGAACATGAGCTTAAAACTTATGCTCCAATAATAATAATTTCTTTTCATTTTATAATTTACAAGAATACATTTCATACTTTATGAAGACTGAACCTAGTTACACATTTTTCAACCCTCCCTCTTAACTAGGGGGGTATTCTTAAGAGGTACATGGTCATTCTCAATATGAACAGATCTCATAAAAAGAGTCGGATTGATAACCCATCTATCTAGCATCATGTTTAACCATCATTGTCACATAGAAAGGGCTTGACTAACAACTCTATCTCTCCATAAGATCAAAGCACAATGATGGCGAGACCAATGATTTATAGGCGCCATCATCATTGTGTCTCAAGTTACATACTCCACCCAGGTGTTCACCGAGTAAGACCTTTGGACTATTCTTTTCTTGGATAGCTAGTCCTTAAAGAATATCGATCCACGACTACTCTTGTCTTGGATGCCCTACCACATCCTCAAAGAATATCAAATGCCAGATGGTTATCCAATCCTCCATTCTTTCTTCCCAAGTGAAGACAAGAATGTAGTCTCTATCTCTCCCTCTCAAATAGGAAGGATAAATCAACCAAGACAAGCTTGTCTCTCAAGTACACAAGCTTCTTCTTTAGAAGAGATTTTCTCAATATGTCAACTACCTACTCATCAACGGAGATATATTGTAGCTGCAACACACCATTTTGTACTAGTTCTTGAATATAGTGATACTTTTTGTTTATATGCTTTGTCTTTCCATGAAATACTAGGCCTTCAAACAAACGTATACAACTAGTGCTATCACAAAGCATAATTATAGGGTTCATCGGTCCTTCAAATAGGTCGGATAACAACTTCCTCAACCAGACCACTTCTCTACTTCACTAGCTGCAACATATTCAACCTAAACACTACTTAATCCAACTGTATCTTGTTTCCAGCTCATCCATGAGATCATGGAGGATCCTAAACCGAAACATCCTCCAGCAGTGCTTCTTCCATCTTGTTCACTGCCTCCCCAATCGGAATTTGTATATCCTATCAAGTGGACATTATTTTTCTTGTCATACTTCAGGCAGTAATGAATGGTTACTCATAGATATCTTAGAATATGCTTTGCTACTATCCAATGATCATGCCTTGGCTCCACTTGGAATTGACTGAGAATATTCACTTCAAAACCTATCTTTGGTCGAGTATTCACCAAGTACATCAGTGAGCCAATTAGTTGTCTATACTTGGAAGGATCCATAAGGCTTGATTCAGAAATCCTTAGTCTCTTCAAGTTTGTGATCACCGGAGCGGTCATAGGTTTGTAGTCCATCAAGTCAAACCTCTTCAACATCTTTCTCACGTACTTTCCTTGACCCAAATAAACTTCATCAGGTCCTTTCCAAACTTCTAGTCCCAAATAGTAATGCATCAACCCAAGATCATTCATGTCAAATTTTGTTGCTAGTTGCTTCTTACATTCTTCAATTCGACCTTCTACACATGTCAAGAGAATATCATTTACATACAAAATAATGATCACATGTTCTCCATCTACTACCTTGATATAAGGGTTCAAATCAGTAGGATGTTTTGTGAAACCTATTCTTTGTAGGTATGCATCCATTCTTACATACCATGCTCTTGGAGCTTACTTGAGGCCATATAATTCTTTCTTTAATCTGCAAACATATGGCTTCCTATATTTAACTTCGAATCCAAAGGGTTGCTCTATATAGACTTCTTCATCTATTGTGCCATTCATATGCAATCTTGACATCCATTTGATGGATGTTCCATCCCATTGATTTCGCCAAAGAGACTAATGAACGAATCATTATATTTCTTGCAGTTGAAGTAAATGTCTCTTCGTAGTCGATGCCTTCTTGTTGAGAGAAACCCCTAGCCATAAATCTTGCCTTATACTTATCTATACTTCCATCTACGCATGTTTGATCTTATAGATCCACTTGGAATTACCATCAATTTTTCTTCAAGCCTAGGTACGATCTCCCAAACTCCATTTTTCATTATAGATTGATCCTCTTCATTCATGGCATCTTTCCATTCCTAATGATTTACATCTTCTTCAAAAGTGGATGGTCATGCTTATATTAGTTTTGTCATGTAAGCAACATACCCTGAATATCTCTTGGGTTTCTTGCTTTCTCTAAATGATCATATCGCTACCCCATGCCCTTCAGCATCAAGTAGTGTAGATTTCAACCAATTAAGTCTTTTCCCTACCTATGGGATGACCATGGGTTAAATAGGTTCACTAGGACCTTCTTCTTCATGGTGAGATTCTTCTACTTCCCTATTAACTTCTTCCTCAAATACCGAAATTTCTTCATCATTAGAGTCTATGGGAAGTTCCTTTGATTTCTTAAATGCTATATTTTCATCAAATATGACATCTCGGCTGAATTTTATGTGATGTCCTTTTATGTAGATCCTATAGGCCTTAGATGAGTTGTTGTACCCAACAAACATTCCCTTCATGCCTGATGGATCCAACTTCTTTCTTTTGTCCTTTGGTATATAGATATATACAAGACACCCAAAGATCTAAAGATGATCTACAAATGGCTTCTTTCCAGTGAACACTTCCTCTAGAGTTTTGTTGTCTAGGGACCTATGGGGACTTCAATTTTCAATGTAAACCGTTGTCTTCATGGCTTCTCACCACTTAAACTTAGATAGATCCTGATCGTGTAACATTTCTTTTATACTTTCTTTAATGAATCTATTCTTTCGTTCCACAACTCCATTTTTCTTGGGATTATATGGGACTATTAGCTCCCTCTTAATCCCAGACTCCTTACAGAATGCTATAATCTCCTTGGATTTATATTCTCCTCCATTATCAAATCTTAATATCTTGATTCTTCTTTCTGTAAGGTTCTTCACTTCAACTTTGAATTCTTGAAAATTTTCAAATACTTCACCCTTGGTTTTCATTAAGTAAACCCAAGTCTTTCTTAAATTATTATCTATAAATGTGACATAATAAAGATGATCTCCAAGTGATTTAGGAATCATAGGGCCATATACATCAGAGTGAATGAGATCCAAGATTTCTTTTGACCTTGAAGCACTCTTCCAGAAGGTCTCTTGGTATTCTTACCCAATGCACATCCTTACATATTCCTTCATGATATTCTTTCAGTTTAGGTATACCATCTACTATGGAACTTAGAGTTGGAAGGATTTTGAAATGTAGATGACCAAATCTTCTATGCTAGAGTTCACATGGGCTAATTTCAACGTGAACTAAGGCTTGGGCTAAAGGAGATATCAATCTATAAATTCCTTCTCAAATGCCAATGACTTTAGCTTTTTCTATACTTGAGTCTTTACTTCATACAACAACCTTTCCATCAATGAAAGCTACTCTATCACCCTTATCTTCTAAGCTTGAAATGGAAAGTAAGTCCTTATGCAAACCTAGAACAAATAGATTGTTATATGTTGCTTCCATTCTCCAGCTTCATAGAGGTCTCCAATACCTTTTACAGGATAACTCTTTTTTATGAGAAAAGATTTTTGGCATAAATCACGTGATAGAACATTTGTCGATGTGTTTCGAACCAACGAGTGTGGTTCATCATCAGGACAAGTTGAAGAACTAGATCTTGGCTGCAAATTTAAATAGGGATAGCAGATCCTCCAACGGCTATGTTTGACTAAAAAACAGCTATATTGAAAAACCGGTTATATTAGGTCCGACTAGATAAACGATTAAGATTGACCAAGAATGGCTAGATTTGACTATTCAATTTTAATTTTATAATATTCTTAAAATATTATTTTAATATTTATCATATGTAATTTAAGTGAAAAGATAACCAAGTTTGAGTTAATTTATATCCAAATGATAGAAATAATAACTAATAATATAATCATTATTAACGACTTGTGTAACTAATCCATATATATTTAATACATCTATGGATATTAATAAATGTAAGGAAAATAATCTTAGTTATCTTTATATTATAAATATTAGATCCCTTCGGATTAGTCATGAAAAAAGGTGCCGGGGGGGAATATATTAATAGTAAAATATGTTAAATTCATTAATATAAATTTAATAGATATTTGGATATTATTAACTGTAAGGACTAAGATAAGCTTAATTATCATTATATTATGAATACTGGAAACCCTTCATATTAGTTATGAAAAGGGAAAATCTATATCAATATCTAACCTATATTAAAAATAGTGTTTGGAAAGATAAAGGTATTATTCTTACCATTAGTTTTAAGGGTATTAATATACAGTAATATAAAGGGAACCAGTATTACTCATTCAAGGGAAATTAGTACTTTTAAGGGTTTATTATATTGATATTACCAATATAATAGTGTTATAATATTAGTATTTCATTGAGGGATGGTAACAAATTAATATAAATATATTAGTAAAGTCAGTTACTTAGAACATAAATCTCTTATTTAAGTATCTAATACTATAAAATATAACCCTTAAGAGGATCAAGGAACTAGGGCTAAAGAAAGAGGGTCAAAGGATAAAAAGGGGAAAAAACTCTAGAACAAACTATTAAGAGATGGAGGGGAGGAAGGGGAGGAAAAAACTAAGGGGCAAGGGCCAGGACCCAACAACTACTGATCTTCCAACTATCCTCTTTATTGAGATTGTTTGGTCTCCTTTCAATCTCAATGGCTTCCCCAAATTTTCGGTGATGGAACTGTAAAAATATAGTAATTACATTGGCATCCTCAATACAGACATGATGTTTGGTCTTCTCCGCATCCTCTGCTAGTGCGGAAGACCTAGTTCTCCTATGTTTAAGATTAGTTGCGTGCTCACTAATTGTTTGAGTAATGGAGTGCCCAACCTCACTAATATTAGGGGTCCCACAGGAACAAGGAATAATATAAACCCCCTTCGTGTCCATAGGGTCGTTGGGATCCTTTACTGACTGGAGGGAATTACGAATGGTGTTAAGGGGTCTAAAGGTCGAGGGAACATTATTCTTCCTAAGAATCCTTGCAATCTTATCGGTGGTCCCTTGAACATAGGGTAGATGGATCCCTGGGATTCGTTCTTTATGTTCCTTTTTGATTGTCAAATATTTGGAGGCTTTGAGAAAAGCCTTCTGACCTAGGTATTTGCTATAACCATTCTCAACAAAGACATTAAGGAGATGGGATTTCTCTTTCTCGAAGGTTTTTTCATAAGAGACCCTTAGGGCATGAGTAGCAAGAGTGTTAAGAACGCCCAACTTTTGCACTAGGAAATGATGGGAACTGGCATGAAGATATTGCTCCATATGTGTTTTCTTCCAAAACAATTAGTGGGAGAGGGAACCATCCATATTCTTAGAAATAAGAATATCAAGGAATGGGAGGAAACCATCAACTTCCTATTCCATGGTGAACTTAATGGTTGCAGATTGACTGTTGAGATGATGGAAGAAGAGATCCAACTCCTCTTGGCCATGAGACCAAATGATATTATTGTCATCTACAAATCTTTTCCATAGTTTAGGAAGGAGGTGGACAGAGGACAGAGCCTTGGATTCAAAATCTTCCATAAAAAGATTAGCAATGACAGGGGATAGGGTTGAGCCCATGAGTCCACTAAATAACTCTTGTTATCTCCAAGTTCCACTAAATAAGTGGATTTATCTTTTGATAAGGTCTCCAATTATTTTGGATGGCCATTCATGTGTCTTGATACACCCTATCAATTACCCAAATGTTTTCATCTTGGAATGTGCCAGAGAGAGCTAAGAAGAGACCTTCATCCTTTTCCTAGATTAATACCTTATTTGAAGAAAATAAGAGACTCCGTGCTTTCTTGATACCTTTATTGAGATGGCTTGCTATCTTGGAATGCTTCTTGATGAACTTCTTCACTGTAGAGGAGATCTTCATGATGCCCTTTAAAACTTAGCTCTGATACCATGTTGAGAATTCAATAGGGAAATGAATATGTTAATTCTCTTCAACTTGATAATTGTTTATGTCATATTTTTACTTATTAGCTTTGATCCTGATTATTATAATGTGAGAAGCATCAAACAAATACCAAAACAATAAGAACAGTGACACATTGTATAGGCTGCAAGTCAGGGCAAAACCCCTTCCCATGAGGGGAAAACCCTTAAATCTCTTCTCTTCTTATAGATCTTTCAATTGACGAATATCATGACCTAATGACTCAAACCAATACCCTCGAACATCAAAATCAACCTCTTGAGATAATGTGCAAACTTTGCACTTGCCAAACCCACATAGATCTCTTCCAATTGCACCAACTCAACCTCCTACTACAAGAACTTCGACCAACTACTGTAGATCTGAAATTTCGACTCCCCAACAATTGTTGCAATTGTTTTTGCCACACATGGGAACTTCAATCTTCTTCCTAGAGCCTTCTTTTTTCGTTCTCTTGTATTTCCTTGTGACTTAGGACTACAAAGATACCCTTAGTAGTCGTCGCTTGCCTTCTTTCCTCCATTCGTTCCAAGATCGAACTAGATGAGACCCTTGCGTGAAAACCCTAGCTTCCTCTAAGACGTGAGAGAGAGAGAGAGAACTAGCCCAAAACACTTCGTCCTTCTTCGACCTCTTCTTTGTCTTTCTTCTTCAACCTCTTCTTTGCATGGAATGAGAGATGAGTGAGTGTTTCTTTGGAGAATGAGTTCCTCTCCTTATATAGGCTTCTTCGAGGGGTAGATGTGGCTCTTCAATTAGGCCGCCTTGATCTTGGAGGATATTCCAACATGTTAAAGACAAAAATATGTTTTCTTTACAAGATAAAATGTGCCCATTAGGGTCTTCAGTATATTACAATGACTTTATACCTAATACAAACCCTAGAAGCACTCAATGGGTGCTTGATCTATAAAATAAAAGAACTTGAGCACGAAACCCATGCTCCAATAATAATTTTCTTTTTCATTTTATAATTTGCAAGAATGCATTTCATATTTTATGAAGACTGAACCTAGTTACACATTTTTCAATAGATCGATGGGTGAATGAGTGAGAAAATGAGGTCAAATGGTCTCTTATTTATAGCCCTTCTAGGAATTAAAACTACCCTAATTAGGTTGACTTCTCCACTGGCAGGATGACTTGGTCTTGGAGGGGTAATCTGACACTTTTGACTCAAAAATAATTATTTTGACATGTTACAAAGGGGTCTTTTTACATATGACAATGACTCTTTGACTTCTCAACTCTATGACAAAACTTAGAAGCACTCAATGGGTGATTTGAGCTAAAATAAATCGATCTTGGACATGAAACCCATGCTATAAAAAATAATAATAAAATTTTTCTTTTCATTTTGACAATATAATCAATGCCTTCTTGTTGAGAGAAACCCCTAGCCACAAACCTTGCTTTGTACTTGTCAATCCTTCCATATGTTGCATGCTTAATCTTGTAGAGTCGTTTGGAAGTTACAACTAATTTGTCATTCAACCTAAGAATGGTTTCCCAAACTCCATTTTTTATTATAGAATGATATTCTTCTTTCATGGCATCTTTCCATTCTTGATGTTTGACAACTTCTTCAAAAGAGGATGGTTATTCTTCAACCAATTTTGCTATATAGGCTGCATACCTTGAATATCTTTTAGGCTTTTTACTTTCCCTGAATGTTCCTTTAGCTACAACATGTTCTTCTACTTCTTGAAGAGTTGATGTCAACAAAGCGGGTCTCTTACAAGTTTAAGGAATTATGACTTGTTGCACAAGTTCACTAGGACCTTCTTCATGACTAAACATAATATCTTCTTCTTCCTTTGGATATTCTTCAAATATAGGTATTTCTTCATCATTGGAATCAATCGAGAGATGTTTATACTTCTTGTAGGCAATGTGTTCATCAAAAATCACATCTCTACTTACTTCAATTCGGTGACCTTCCTTGACATATATCTTATATGCTTTTGATGAGGTATTGTAGCCAACAAATATGCCCTTCATGCTTGTAGGATCCAACTTCTTCCTTTTATCTTTTGGAATGTGAATGTAGACAAGGCAACCAAATATTCAAAGATGATCTACACTAGGTTTTCTTTTGGTAAACACGTCTTTAGGAGTCATGTTGTCAAGTATCCTATGAGGACATCAATTTTGAATATAAAAATTTGTTTTGGATACTTCACCCTGTTAGTGTCGGTCTTGAGCCCTCCATCGGTGATCAAAAGCTCTTTGCATGTGCATAGGTAGGTGTCTCATCACTGTCAGTTTTGCATCCCGTTAGGCATGCCATAAAACTGATGGAGGAGCTGGTCCTTGTTTCCTTCTTGGCTTTGCTTGATCATATCATATCATTTAAATGAGCTTTTGTTACACTTGTTTTATTTTTGTCTTGAAATCCCAAGTCTTAGGTCTAGGGTTTTGGTCAAAAATCACTGCAAGGTCATGAGTCAAAGGTCTAATAGTCCCCAGCAAGCCGGAAGGAGGTATGTAAATATGTTCCATTGATATTTTTTCATCAGGTACAGCTCATTTATACCTTGGATTTTAAAAACCTGTTTTTAAACCCAAGGTCATGTGAAATTTGCAAAAAATAAGGAAAATTTTCAAAATTCTTCAAAATGTCGGCAATAACCCTGGTCTCCTCGCCAGAGTCCATCAAATGGTCAACCTGCAAAAAGAACAGAGTTAAAGCACTCAAAAGATCAAATTCAGGACAAAGTGAATTCAAAACAGTGTTAAAAGTGAATGTCAAAACAAAAACATTAGAAAGTGGGTTTGGTAAGTTAATTTTTTCAAATTTGGGCCTATAAAGAGTAAATTTTCTCTAAACATGCCTCATTATGCATTTGCAAGTTTGCAAAACACAAGAGAGAGCAAAGGAAGGCGATTTGCAGCATTTCGGTCATTTCCTGCGGAGCGACCACTCGAAACTGGGGTGCGACCAGTTGGGCGGGGTGCGACCACTCAGCGCCACTCCCACAGTGCATTTTCAGAAGGGGTACGACCACTCAGAGGGGTGCAACCACTCGAGCCTGGGGTGCGACCACTCGGCCTGTGTTTGCCAGAAACCCTCCAAATCAGTTAAATCGCCCTCCCAAGTGCCAAATCGATTGAGGTAGGCTCTAAA